>VUQI01002230.1:12104-25518 GCA_015106735.1 Paratilapia polleni | reverse complement strand
AAAGATTTTAAAAAATAAAAAAAAAAAAAAAAAAAAAAACCCCAAGGAAAAAAAAAAAAAAAAAAAAAAAAAAGACGCTCCAATATCTGTGCTTATGAAGAAGGGCGCACGTGTTTGTGCAGATACACACACACACACACACGGCGAGAGAGAGGCATACAAATTCACCCCAAGAAAAATGCACAAACACACACATACACATACACACACAGAGGTGCACAATCAGACACTGATCTGTCAGTGGCAGCCTTCTTTGTGCCTCATTAAGCAGTGATATTAAAAGCCGGTCCCTCTGAATCTCTGCTCTATTCATCTCTGAAAACCGGCCACTTAGAAAACCAATTAAACCACTCTAATTCCTCAATGCTCCATAATTGAATTTTAAAGTGTACGTGTGTGTGTGTGTGTGTGTGCATGTGTGGGCAGACGTGGATACGTGGGTGTACGCCCACCAGTGCCCACCGACCTCTAGGTTTTAATACTTCCTAGAAAGCGGTGAAAAGCCATACAGGTCTGCTAAAGCCAGGCACCTGTCACTGTGCGTTAGCCTGCACCGCTCTTCTATTCAGCTCGTCTTATCATTAGCAGTGATTGATGATGAAGTGTTTGTCCTCCTCTCGAAGCGGTGCAGAAACAGTACCGGACACACACACACACACACACACACACACACAAAAAAGAAACCCTCCTCCTTCCCAAAAGCAAATTCATCATCATCATCATGATAAGTGCCACCATCTGTGCCATTTCAACTCACTTATCTGGCCTGCCCCATGCCTTCACCTCTCCACATGCTTCAGTAGAGCCACACCCGGCTTCTGAAAACCCCATTCAAGGCTGGGGCGGTGGCCAGGGGGAAAAACGTGCGTTCCTGCTAAGTGAATATCATGTTTCTCTCGCTCCCTCCTGCTCCATAATCTGATTTCCCTACAAGCCTGCCAAGGTTTCAGTGAAAAACGGGACAGGTAGTGAGGAATTGGGGAATCGGATAAAAGCAATCTCCAATCTGAGACGTGGGGAGGGCTGCCCTCGGAGAGAAAAGCAACCATGAGACACCTGTAAGTGGATTACGAGAGCGCCGTCTGGGAATTTGACAGAGGCACACTTGGTCGCTTGCATTGTGCCGTGTCATTTAAAATGGTTAGGAAATTACAGATAAAGGAAGAGAAGAAAGGATGAGAAAAGAAAGACTTTCTGAAAGGAAATATGAAGCGTGTGTTTTTCAAATGCAGAGGATAAAACCTATCCAGGATGGCTGCCCATTGAAATAATCAAGTCCTTCTGATCTCCTAGCAACACATCAACAAAACAATTATGATACTACCAGCATCTGTCACGCTATTTGAAAATTTGAAACCCTTGCATGCTCACTTTGGAGGTCAAGGGCAAAAGATTGTACCTGGATGTGGTGAATACAGCGTAGATAACTGGATTCTTTGGGTCCTTGGAACTCATGAGAAACACGTCCTCTAAAAATGAAGAAGAATAATGTGTGAAGGTGAGGTTTTTCAGCAATATTTTAAAGAGATGTGAGGTTATATTTTTTCCACATCAAGAAAATAAATAAATAAAATAAAAACAAACACTTACGTAGCTCATCGAAATGTGTATCAATGCCATTGACGCCAGGAACTGCACACATTAGCCGAGCTTTAAGAAAAGTGGTCCATTTGTTGACCAGGCTCCTGTGACCTCCCATGTCATTCTGCAACAACATTTGAATTGCTATAATTTCTCACCTCAGTATGCACTTCTTTTTTTTTTGGTAATGCTTTTTATTATAGGTCCTTTTAAAAACTCTATAGGTGTTAATAACAGCATGTTTATTGTTATTGTTATAAGGCATTCATAAGCACTTGCATTAAAGTTTAAGAATGCTAAAAAGTTCTTCAGTTTCTGTTTATAATAGCATTACAATAAAAATATTTGTTGTGTTACTAGCATCAGCTCATACTTTATAATGCATTTACAGGCATCGGTAAATATTAACTATGGACACAGGAACAGTTAACTTTGCTTTTTTGCAGCCACTGCATCTAGCAGTGACTCTATCTGCTCATGGATATCTTAAAACCTAGTATAAATGTGTTTTTGTTGCTATTATTAAAACTTAAGTCTTCTCATTAAGAAACAATATGTTAATAAGCATCTTATGAGGGCAGCTGATAACTAATGCATACAACAAGAAGTATGCTACCTTTTTTCTCTGTAACTGTAGCGTCTCATGCAAGCTTCACATCAGTCTTTTCATTGCTTAAGACACTGTTGTAATAGTTTTGCTGGGTTGTGTGTGTTGTTACCTTACACAGTTGTCCTATCCTGGCAATAGTAGCCTTCCCAGTGTGCTCCCCATCCATGGCGTTCTCTTTGAAAAACAGGAAGATCTTGTCATCTTCAGGGTTGTCACTCTCAGGGATCAAGTGTATGCCTACGAATCTGGGATCTACAAGAAACAATTGCAGAAAAAAAAACAAATGAAGCATACAAACTTTGTAGACACTCATAAAATCACCCCAGCAGACACACAAATACAATTTTACAATCCAACCTCTGTCCCAATGACAATCATTTCATCCCTATTTTACACCTCTGTAACCAATCCCCCATGATATACTCCAGTCACGGCTCCGTAATAACAGCCATTCACTTTACACCATGGGGTTATAGCATGTGACTTTACCTCAAGTGAGTGCTCCAAATCCAAATCCCACATAACCCCTGTCTTTAGACCACATCCTCGCAAACACACATGGCTCTGATTGTCCCCGGTAACACTTGAATAAATTTATCTTGACTTTAAGCACAAGAGGAAATCAAAGCTAAACGTAGGAGCCAGGGCCAAAGGGCTGGGATCTTTCGGCATAAAGGGGGCATAAGAATCGAGGAAAAGTGGCCGCAGTCACTGAGGCGTCGTCACGCGTAAAGTGAGCCTGCGTCCAAAAGCTCTGGGGTTTAACTGGAGAGAAACAAGCAGTGCCATGTTACACCTCCATGGCCGTTTAGGATATAGAGTAGCTGTGAAAAAGGAGAGTACGGCCAAAGTGGGAGGCAGATTTATAAGGGCTGCACGGGTGCGAGACCTCTGGTGTGAATCATGTGTACCCCACACACACTTCATACTTCTATCATGAATATGTGCCCTTAAATCTACTTCTTCATAAATTCATCCGTACACACGATCACAGAAAAACAGGCTGCTACCGGAGTCGCCAACCACTGAGGTCATACCACTGATTACATTTAATCCAAACAAAAGGCTACTTTATTCAAAGGAGGTTTAATCCAACCATCCATGTGAATGAAAGGTCATTAAAATGTGAAGAGATGTGTAAATAAAATCCAGGAATCAGGACTACCAAAACTACCGTTTAACCCCCAAATCCTTTTAGAATCAGCTGCTATTAGGCATTCATTCCCTGGTTTCTCTCTTGTTACATTTGAGCACCATATAACCTTGTTGATAAAGCCTCAATAGAAGATCCCCACCCCAGTAATCCATGCAATTACAATCCCCTCTTTGTGGAGAAGGCATTGGATTCTGCTGAGCTGAACGGATAGAATCCCCAGCGTATTTGTTTGAAAAAGGTGAAAGATCGATGAGGATTAACGCTATAACAATGACTTCCTCGGTTTATACTGGTCTTTATTAATATGTCACAGTAATCAGCACTGCAGAGTCCAGTGTTTGTGATTTTTGATGGTGCCTGGGGGGGAGGTGGGCGGTTGAGGGGAACTGGGAGGAATTTGACTCCACTACAGGAAAACAGCTAAGAGCGGATTAGTTCTGTGGGAAAGAGGGGGAAAAGGGATGGCACAGCTTGAGGGAAAGGTTCAAACTGACCTTTTGTGGCTCCCTAAGTCCTCTGCGGTGCCGAAAGATAGCCAGACAGACTGAACAGTCAATAACCCTCACTGCAGCGCTAATCTTACTAGCACAGGCAAATCCACAGACTTTGTGAATGGGCTCTGATATCTGATGTCTGCACATGAATGGAAATGATTGGAGACTTGAGGCTTGTGAGAGAATTTAATGCTTCCAAGTCTGCTGAAAAGCTCAGTGGTATACTTTTCCAAATAATGGGCAATGACAAGGATTTACATCCAGCTTTTAGGGAAAAGTTGAGGTCTATATAGACCACGATGGTCCAATTTTACCTTAACAGCAAAGTTTGCTGGAGTTTGAAAATGTATGTTATCTAATTTTTGCAGTCTAAAGATGGTTGGCCTCCACCGTAGCTTGTAGGTGGAAATATATCTGAGTAGTCTTCAGCATAATACAGTGCAATCAAAAATTCATCTACTGTGTTAAACAGTAGCATGGATTAAACAAGAGAAATATGAGAATTCATTCTTAGATTCAAATTTTTTTCTTACCATTCAGCCATCTTGAATCATGCTGCTCCGTTCTGATTGGATGATGATCCCCCAGCGTACGGAAAATGGCAAAGTCCCTTCCCATGAAATCAGCAGATGTGCCAGAGTACAGTTCTCCATCTGCCAGTGAGAAAGTATTGTTAGGAACAAATGACCAGTTCTGAAGTGACTGTGTACTTCCTGGAAGTAATAAAAGCAGAGATCAAACTCACCAATAAGAAGTGACGCTGAGAGCATTTTGGGGTCGTAGGGGCTTTTCCCGCGGCCGTTCTCAAATTGTGACACCAGTCGAAAGATGTTGTCCTGCGGTGAAAAAGGTCAAAGATCGAAATGAGGCCAGTTGAAGCCACATTACGTATGGTTAAAGGTACATTTATAGCCTGTGTTTCAAGTTACAATACATTCTCATTATAGCGCGCTACTTTGGGGGTGGGATGCAAAACCACTTCCTCCAGACAGGAGAAACAGGCAATGTTTTATTACACTGCTGACTTTGGTTACAAAATGTGCAGTGCAACAAAAAAGGGGGGAATAAGTAGTATAATTAAGTAAAAACAGACATGACCTCTGAGTCTTTGAATAAATCAAAAGTCACAAAAGCTCACTCACTTTTTCTTAACTTGGTTACAGACTATCAGCACTACTTTAAACTCAAGTGAACACTTGTAGGGTCTTCTACTAAAAAAAAAAAAAAAATCTTGCCCCTCCCTTTTGCTGGACTGTAGGATCCATGCTGGTACATTGATTAACCTGTAGAACTTCATCATGATGACTGATTAAACTTTAATGCAGGAGGGAAGGTTGTTTAATATTCGACAGCTGTAACTGAACCATGTAGTGACCGCTTTTTTCCACTTCTTCGCACAAAAGAAAACACTGATGAGAAGATAATCGATGGAGGGAAGGAACACTGCTGTGCTTGACTTGTCAAACGTTTGTGCATTAGACTATACTCAGACTTTCTCTCTCATTAATTTACTATAGCACTGTTGTCACATTTCATGACTTCTTAATGAATGCTCAGTTTGGACTTAAATTACCCTTTGCATATATAAAACTGATTAAAACCCCAAAACATTTGGTTAAAATAAAGCACCAAATGCATTACCTCTGCCCTCTTGCCCATTTCCAGATAAGCGCAGATGGGGTGGAAGGCTCCTGTGCCACAGATGTACAGATGGGTCTGGTTGTATGGTTGAAGGACCCGGATGAAGTTAGAACACTCCTTCTAAAAGAGAAATGAGACACAGGAACATAAACCTTAAAACATCTGGATAATTTAATACCATGAGATATATATATGAATACTTTTTGTTAATGTGATACCTATCTTTGTTTATACTGTAATTTTACCAAGCTAGGATATTATATAGCCACATGCAACTTTGTGACCTTTGCTCTTTATGAAAAGATTTCATATGCTAACAGTAACCTCATACTGCCAATTGCCTCCTTCATATCATAAAATTTAAATTAACTGGTAGGCTTCATGAAAATAAAGCTGACTTTTTTATTAGAGAAAAACTGAAAATAGAGACTAATAGAAAGCAGAAAATAATACAGCAAAGCTTTGCTGGAATTCAGTTTTAAACAGGGACTTTCCAGTTGGTGTGTGAAATTGAGTCTCTTTCAAAGAAATCCCACCTGTAAGGAAAATCAGGCAAATCTACCACAGATCTTTAATGACCCATATGTTTGAATTTACTGAGGATATTTGGGTTGGCGCTCCAGTGCATGTTGAAAGTCCCAGTGGTGTGAGGCTGTTTATTAGAGTGCTAATCAACGGGATTGGTTAATGTAGGAGGGTTATTAGCAGTCTCGAGGAGTTGATTTGGCCACATGTGTTTAAGAGATTAGGCTGGGGTTTGCCTAATTATAAATACATGCTGGATATCCACCTAACAAATAAGTACACATTTGCTCAGGGATTTGAAAATGCAGCACACGTCACACAGGCAGCCAAATTATGCTTCTCCTTCCCTCCCTAAAACACATGTATCTGTTCAGTCTTTTTAAGCTCACAGACATTTCACTTTGATGATTTGATGATGTCTCTTATATGAGCCATAAATGGATGCTGACATTTTCCAGTGCAGCTTAAAATAAACTCTGGGATCACTCACTGCAAGGCTTTTTCCAAAAAGCAGAATTTTCTGTAATTATTCTAAAAGGCAAAAACTGTTGTTTTAGCTCTGACTGTTTCTCCTCCACAGTAATCTGCTTAAAGGGACAGTTTGACATTTTGGGAAAACCACTGACTTTTTTTTTTTCACAACATGAAAACATCTGCCATTCACATATCTGTGTAGTCAGTATGAAGCACGAACCAAGCGTTAATTGGCTTAGCAAGGCTGTTAGCTAGCAGGTGTGTTTGAAGTTTAAAAAATTAGCTTATCCACAGGATTATTTAAACTGTATTTTTTTTAAACACTAAGTGTAAAAATTAGAGTTTGTGGTTTTATGGGGAGATACTTCATTGATTGTTTCATGGCTGGATGCAGCGACTCCCTGAAATCTTGTCACTGTAGCTGAAAAAAAAAAGACACTGCATAAGGTACAGGTACAGTTTCTGGAGTGGCCACTTTAGAATGGCTCCAAATGCTAGTCAGTCCCCATAGTCATGTTAAAATGCCCGAATAAACAGCTTTAAAGTTGGCAGCTGTCTGCCAGTCTTTAGCTCTGCTAATTTGACTCACTGAACTGGATCTCCTGATTGTATGTGTGTTGTTGGTGTTTTTTGGAGGATTTGCATGGAATTATCTGATAACTAATATGGCCTACAGTGAGATACAGCCCATCCAAGAAGTCTAGGCTCCAGTTTTGGTGGGTTAAATTCTAGGATTTCTGTTACTTTGCACTAATTAGCAGGTATCTGTGTTGGGGCTTGCTAGTGTTAGCTGATAACTCCACTGTTATGTTCAAATATGGTAACTTCTGGCTCCAAAAAAACCAACATGGCAGTGGCTAAAACCCTAATGTTGGCTGACTTTTGACTGTGCAAAAGTCTCGAGCCACTCTTCAAGTGTCCTTAAATAAGGGCATAATAATAATTGAGGAAACTGGACAAGTGGAGGACAAAAGAAGCAGTGACAGGCCTAAAAACTATCTACAGCAAATGTAGAGTATCTGAAAGTCATGTCCTTAAGAAACAGGAAAGAATCCAGGAAAGACCTGACACAAGACCTGAGAGAATGCACCTGGCCCTTCAGCTGATCCATCTACTGGTCACTAAAGCTTCATCAGAAATGGTCTCAGTGGAAGGGTGGCTGTCAAGAAGCAATTGTTAAGGAAGGAAAACAGGGAGAAAAGGCTGAGGTATCCCAAATTACACAAGAACTGGACTGAAAATCTGGAAATCTTCTGGAGTGATGAATGCATATTTGAAATTTCTGGTTCAAATTGTCATTAATATGTACAGAGGAGGTCAGGAGAGAGGTACAAGAGCGAGTGTCTACAGCCATCTGTAAAACACGGTGAAGGCTTTGTCATGGTTTGGGGCTGCATTTCAGCCAGTGGTGTTGGGGATCTTGTCAAAATTGATGAACAAATTACGAACACAGAAAAGTACTGTCAGATTCTGATCCACCATGCAATGCCATCTGGAAAGTGTCTGATTGGCAATGGCTTCATTTTTCAGCATGACAATGATCCCAAACACACTGCCAATGCAGTAAAAGCATACCTGGATAGAAAAACACACAATGGAACACTATCAGTCATGGACTGGCTTCCCCCAGAGCCTGGAGCTCGACATTATTGAAGCAGTGTGGGATCCTCTTGACAGAGAACAGAACAAAAGGCAGCCAACATCCAAAGAAGAGCTTTGAATGTCCTTCAAGAAGCCTGGAGAACTATTCCTGAAGACTACTTAAAGAAATTACAAGAAAGCTTGCCTAAGAGAATTCAGGCTGTGTTGAAGGTAGTCATACCAAATAATGACTTTCAAGCTCATTAGAATTCTAAAACTCTGTTTTTGCCTTATATACTGTATTTCCATGTATGTTTGCACATGTTTCAAAAATTGCTGCACCTATTTCTTTTTTTCCTAGCAAAATATAAAGAAATGAGGGGTGGCTCGAGACTTTTGCACAGTACTGTACGACTTTTATATACTTTCTGTGGTGGAGACCCCTGGAAGCCCTCTCTGCCTAGCAATATTTCACTGATTCAACAAACCAGATACATGTTAATCAGTGAGTGCTAGAGGTGTTGGCAGGCAGATTTTGTTACCTTTTGAAACAGCCAGACTGGTTAATCTCCTGTTTTCCATCTGTGTTCTAAGGTCACTGGCTGATGCTGTTATCTTAAAATTTCCCATACAGACATGAATCTGGATTCAGTCTTCTTGTCTAACTTCTGGAAAGAAAGCAAATAACACTATCCCCCCAAATGTCCAACTGTTCTCTTAATATGAAATCTCTGTTATAGCATGGTAACTATCTGGGTTTTTCCATGTATTTAACACCTTTCAACCATGTGTTTTATCATTAACTTAACTTAACTTCCAAGTCTTGTGGCTGACCTCAACCCTGCAAGTCTTTGTGTCTGTGTAGCTTAATGGCTTTACCCTCTGTGTACAGCTGAATAGCAGGAGCGCACGTCCCCCCCACATCATTCTCACGCCCCTTGTTATAGGCATTTCATCAGCTTCTATAATCCCCTCCAGGGTCAGCTCTGTTTGGGATTTTACATGGCTGTCTTAGTTAGACTCATTAGCTATGTGGTAGGTAGGTCACACCTAAACACTGACAGACGTTTGTTAGGGTCGCTCAAACTTGCGGCTCTTTCTTCCCTGTGGAGAAAAATGACTTCCCCGATCACAAACCATGTCATTATGTGGAAACCACAGCACCCGCAGAGGATAAATGAGTCATTATTGGATAATATTAATGACTCTTGTTGGATTGGGTATTAATGCTGACTTTCCATGGGAGAAATGGGTGGACAGATTTGTATGAGGGTTTGTATACATTTGGATGAGTTGCATGAATTTTGAGATAAAGCTGGGGTCTCTAATTCATTAAAGAAAATGTACTGGAAATGTGGGATAACTTGAGAGTATTATTTTTCCATTAATGTCTGTAATAGCTGGACAGCGAATCCGAAATGACATCAGGCAGTTCTACGAAATCGTAAATCCACACTCCAGCATTTGAATGCTTTGTTCAGTGAATCAAATGCAACAACTTGGACCATGTTACACAGCCACTCTGCCACGGATAGTGATACAGCCATCAGGCATTTTTTGGGGGGCAGCTGTTACATTTGTTCTGCCGCTGTAAATTGTGGTTTGGGGAAATGCATCACTTTGGGAGCTCCGAATGCTTTAGTAATGTCCTAATCAAGGCCTCTCTGAGCTGTACTCCGTCTCTGCTCTCACCGCCTCATTTTCAAGGGTAAACATTTTCACAGCAGGCAAATACCTCATCATTGTATTTTGTGTGATGTTGTGCTGCCAGAGCACACTCTTTCCACTGCATGAGGGAGTGAAGGTGAAGTATTGCCTACGTGGTTGTGTGAAACCCAAAAAAAGCTGCAAGTGAGTGAGATCCCAGTGGAACTGCTGTGATTTGAAAAGACTATGTAATTCCGGATAATCCTAAAAACCCAGCAGCCCCGCACTCGAGACTCATCCAGCCATGAAATTAGGATCAGATACAACGCAGAGAGCGCCCTTCCAAACAGCAACCAAAAAAAAATAAAATAAAAAAATGCACACTAACACCAGTGTGCTTACAAAGTCAGCAGCTTAGAGTGCGTTCAGCAAACTTGGACATGTGAGCTAACACATCGCGTCAGATAACGAGAACTCAAACAATACACTCCCACATAAATATGCACACATACGCACACTCTGAGCCACATAGATAAACATACTCCCAAAATTAAACTGTACATCGCAGAAGCAAATAAGCCCATTGTCCTTGTGCCCCCGACATGCTGTGTACACCTTAGTGTGACTGAACATCTGCTGTACAGTGTGTTTAGTTCTAGGTGTCATTGTGGGACGGCCTACAGAGAGTACAGTGTGCCAGAGGTGAAATGGAACACGCCTACTGCACCATGACTTTTATCAGAGCTAATTTAATCCCTCTTCCGTGCTACTGTTTTCTAACGGCTGCAGGACTCTGAAATTATTTCTATGCTATATTGTTATTAGGACCTTTATTTCTAGTCAAGTGGCAAAAAAAGGGAAATTTGAAGAAGGAACAGCCGTATAATTTCTGTAACAAAAAGCAAACATTACATGGAAGCGCTCTAATCATGATGCCGTTATGAATGTGGACTTACCCCTAGGTCTTTCCCTGCCCACTTGCATTCATCCCTCTTAGAGGGGGTGGCGGGCCACGCAATCTGTGCAAACGAACAAAACAGAAAAAGTCATATCATGCTGGGGGTTGAGAGGAACATTTATAAGTCATTTCATGAAACACGAAACTGGAAGGCAGTGAGTCAACAGAGTGAATCAGGAGAAAGCAAGACTTGTGTAATTCCAGGACATGATTTATAAAGATATTTCCTGGATTACTCAGTTCTTTATTTCCCTTTATATCTTTGGCAATTCCATCAGAAACATATGTGCACACATAATAAATATAAGGATGTTGTACAACAGAACAAGATTGACTGCGTTAAAGGGGAGAAAAAGAAGAGCTTTAGTGACAGATACATGAAAATGAAAATAGAAATAAAATGTGATGTTTTATTGCCCTCTATGATATTGGCTTTGTCAATATAGACATTTTATATAGTCTAAACAGGGGTTCTGGTTTAAATTACAGAGGTTTAAAACAGCTAAAGCTCTTTTCTGCACTTGAAATCTTCAGCATAAGGTTGTACTTTTCACTTCAAATATGAAAAGAAACCAGGGTTTTGCTACTTTGCTTTGGAAGCGATAGGTTTCATTGTCATCCATCTGTGGCCCCTGGTGTCACATGAATTAAACACACATGGGGCATATGAAGTGCATGAATGTGCATGTGTGAGCTGTAATAAGTAAGGGAACGATTATATACTCAAAAAATGGTTGCGACAGAACTGAACTTTTTGCTCCTGGCCACACAGATGTCTGTAGACAATGGAAATATATGTCCAAATGTATGCACGTACACACATCCACACACAGTTATGTCCTTACAATAGACACAAACACTGCTCCTTCAATTCCTAGATTTATCTCCTCTCTAGATCAGCTGACTGCTCCCCTCCTGGGATTCTGCGTTGCACATTTTTAGGGTAATTACGTTAGATTTGCTTAATCACTGCTTTTTTGGCCTTTATCTCGTAATGATGCAAAGATTAGAACAAAAGAGCGAAAGGGAAAGGAAAAAAAATACACATCCGAGCCAAGGGCAAAAGAATTAAAAGACACACTCTCCCCTCTCCACATTGACTATGTATTTTTCAGCCCTTTCATTCCCCTGTTCAGCTTTCTGCAGCCTGCAGGCAAGTCTGTGTCAGTCTTGTGTGTCTATGATAGAAGCCTGAATCAGATAAAAGAGACTGTTAACCTAGTCCAGGTGGAGTAATGGAATTATGGACAGCCTCGTCTGGACCGAGACAGACAGTGGGAGGGATGAAGGGAGGGGAGAAAGTGATGGAGTAATAGACTCCAGAGGGAGCAGCAGGCAGAGAGGAGAGAAATGGAGAGATGACTTTTAGACAAACCTAAAACGTGAGTCTTACCTGATTGTGGTCTCTGTTGATATTAACGAGGTCAAATGAGAAAATGTGGTCCTCAGCTCCAACCAGTAGTCTCCCTCGCTCCTCATCCAACAGGAAAGTGTCATAGCTCGAGCTGTTTGCCAAGCCATTGAAGGTAATGAGGTTACTGGACTCTAACATCTCTGGAAGGAAAGAAGAAAAACATGGGGTTGATTCTTAGATGCACAGAAATGGTGAAGAAGAGACTAAAAGTAATCTGGTAGATACAAATAATATGCACATCTTCTTCATCAATATGCTATTGGCCTTCTGCTTCTATTACTTCCAAGTTTGTTTCTTTTTTCATATTTCTCTCTGTTTTACAGGATTTTATAGATGATTTATTTTTATTTATAGATTATTTATATTTCTTAATATGTTTTTATGCCTGTGAAGCCCCTTGGACCTCTATGTGTGATATTGGGTTATACAAATAAAATTGAACTGAACTGAACTGAACTGAATTAAAAGACAGAAGACAGACTTTTCTAAATGCTAAAAAAATTTTTATATTTATGTAGTGCACTTCCACAAAGCTTGGACTAACCACAAAAGACTGGTGTAAAAAATGCATTTCCAACACACATTATCTTTTAGATTAAATATTGCATGAAATCACAGTTATTCATACCTTCAATCCATCAGTACCAGTAAATACCTTTTAATTATAGGAATGTCTCAATTGCAAAAAAAAAACCATCCATGATGCCATGTTGTAAGATTATAAGGAGATTTCATGTTTCCTTAATTGTGTTTCCACACAAACACTTGCATGGACACATGTCAGTCAAGTATAGCGTGAGACACTTTAAGTGAACACAGCATGTCCCAATCAGGGACGCAGTTCAGACTGCTCAGCCGTGTGATTGGCTGAATAATTCATATGGAGTGAAGGCCAGGGGGAGACACTTTGTGTAAGCAAGTATGTGTGCAAGTGTGCATGAGTCTTTAAATGGGTTATTATGTTAAATAACATAAATGAGTTTGTGACTGCACATATACTACAGCATATGTGTAGAAAGCCTTCATGTATAAACTTACAATATGTGGCCAAGCTAAATGAAAACCAAGGACTTTGCATATGGACTAAAGTCTAGCCAGACTGCAGACAGCCAGTTAAAGTTTAATCAGCAGAGATGAGTCCAATCCACTCTGTAGGGTCAGCTATCACAAGAGCAACAGTATTATATTAACAAAGAACAGCACTCCCACTTTAAAAGGAAGTTAACACAGGATTATCTAATGTTTGTGTCAGTGAACCTACTACTGCTGCTATGCCATAAAACAAGCAAGAAAACAAAGCTTTTTTTTTTTTTTTTTTTTTCAGCTGTTTAAA
>VUQI01002228.1:1942-22490 GCA_015106735.1 Paratilapia polleni | reverse complement strand
GTATAGTCACATTAAAGGGATTAAGCCACCTTGAAAAAAAAAAAAAAAAAAGGAAAAACTTCCCCACTGATAGTTCAGAGTGAAGAAAAGCTAGACTGTAGATAAATATTTGTAAAGATGGAAATGAAAATGGAAACGTGGACAGAAAATATTCACTAAAGAGGTAAAGCACATGCCATACGTTTTTTTCATTAGGTTTTTTCTTTCTTTCTTTCTTTCTTTCTTTCTTTCTTTCTTTCTTTTTAACTGTATTCAAAATTTTCCTTGTAAATGTCAAGCTGACTTCACTGGTGTCATTTTCCAAAAGGTTGCTCTGTTATAATTCTACTATATGAAATGCCATAAAGTAATACTCTCAAATTAGTTCAAACAAGAGACTTACACATGTGCTGTGGCATTCCTTCTTATTGCAATTAGTCCATGAAGTTCAGTGTGTGTGATCCTTTGGCTTGTCCCTCTGCATGACCTTCTGAGTAGAGTTCAAGCAATACTTAGATGGGATATTAATCTATGTTTTCTCAAGGCAGGTTTGTGGCTTGTGACTTAAAGAGAGCAACATAAGCTTTAACATGACATTATGTTTCCCAAACCCCCAATTGTTAGAAGAGGTTGTGCTGAAGTGGCGTTGCACTCTGGGTGGCTTGCAAGCAGAGATGGGACTGCAGACTCTGGGGATGCAGTCATCCAAGTTGTTGCCACTGCTGCTGCTGTTGGAGAGGAAATGGCCAACAATACTCTCAACATAAGAGGAGAAATAGAAGGAATAGTTTGGATGTCTTTCTCCCAAGTTCAAATGGCGTGTTACTAAACTACTTATACAGCAAACCCATACAGGCATCCTCCTTCTCCCTTGCCCTCTAACCTGGCTCAAGAGTGCTCTTTCTTTTCTATAGGGCAGAACCAATATCAAGCTGTGTCCCATAATGATGCAGACCATGTGAACTCTAGGGCAATGGACAAACACCTAAACAGCAGTAAAAATGCTGCAGAAATCTTTGAGTTGGAACCTCTCAGCTTCTCAGTCCTGTTCAGGTCAAGTCTTTTCACCATTAATGAAAAGGTCATTTGGCTACAGAAAGATGCATGAATAAGGTCACATCAGCCCCTTACTTACTCAGTAACATCAAATTTTTCAAATCTTTTCAATCAGTGTGCTTTTACTGAGTCACAGAAAGTCAATAAAAACTCATATTGTTAATAAAACCATATTAAAAAGTTGTCAGAAAATGATGCAAATTAAAACTGCACTAAACACTTATTTGTATATTGCGTAATGTGAAAGTTCTTGCATGTAGTGAACCTACTCTGTGGTTCACTTTTGCTCAGTAAGCCTTTTAAGACAAAGCAAATAAAAACCTAAATTAATGCTAAAATAAATTCATGCAGCGTTAAAGTTTTACATATACTCCTTAAGATTTAAATCCTGGGGCCAAATGCATAAAACTCTGTGTACTTTTACAACAAAAATTGTGTTTACTTACAAAGATGTATGTCTTCTTTTATTCTAATGAAAGATTTATAAAGCTGCAAATTCACACACTTCTATTTTCTAAATGTCAGTTATTGTGCAAAAGGGGCACATGCACAACCCTTTTTTCCACTGATGATTAATTGTGTCACATCTCCAGGTTCTCCAGCTGCAACAGAGCACTATACACAGCTGTGGCTATGAATAGCATCCACACCTTCAATTTATTTCATTATGGGTGCATGTACACCATCATCACAGTGGTATCTCAATCACAATTTATTAGTGTTGCTTTTAAAAGTAACTTCTTTCATTACAAATCTTACAGCCATTAAAAAGTAACTTTTTTGTCCTTCACAATTCCCTGTGCTTATTGCTCATACTGTCCAGAGAGCGTGTATCTACCTTTGAACGTACTGTGCATTTGCCCACCCTCCCCACTCCAACGCTGGCCTGCAGTCACACTGCGCTTAATGATCCGGGCTCAAGTATGCTTCAGTTTGTTTCAGCATCTCGACTCCTCTCTGTGTTTTTGAAAAGCTCTCTTGCAGAGAACAATGAGGTTCATGATTTTTCGTGACTTAATTGGGGCAATTTTTGGAAGAGGCAACATACTGTCCTCTCACATGCCTTATAAATTTGGCAATTACTTAACAGAGGCAGCTGTAGTTGATGAACCCTTGAAGTCCCATGCTTGGCCACGTTAGCGATCACGCTACAAGATTACTGTACCAGTGAGTCCAACTGAACCACACCTGGCCCCACCTCGTCAGGTGGGCCAGGGCACTTCAAGTAGTGATCACTCTTGTCAAACAAACTGGACTTTGGGTGTCAAACATGCTTGGGGACGGTACAGGTAACCTAGTGTGAGAACACCTTACCGTACATTGTTACATAGCAAGTTGATATTCGTAGCATCTCCTGTTTATTTGCAATGTAAGCAGCAAAGAGATAAATCTATTTCCCCTTCGACAGCTTTGGATAGCACTAAAAACTAACTGTTGCTGTTTCAAAGCTGTAGCACCTCATCATCCTCCTGCTCAATGGGCCTCTCCACCTGCAAAATTCTGCATTTCAATGTGATGTTGTTCTTATCCTTTTCACCCACAAATTTATGAAAATATGAATTCCTTAACAACTCTGGCTGTTTTCACTAGCTGAGCTACAGACACTGGAGGATTGGATGCCTTCCACTAGGATTAAAATTACAACAGTAAAGATCTGAATAAAGACCTGAGCGCTCTAACAAGTTACCCCAAGGCTACCACAAACACCTAATGGAGAGTGAATGCTGTAACACTATGTTTCCACTGGCTCCACCAGGCAGGAGAGCAGCATACATAAAGTCCACATACATAAAATATATTATTTTTATATTTTTTTATGTAAGGTGTCTGAGACAGAGACATGTTTTGTAATGAGGCGACCAGTATGGGAAGCTAAACTAAGATTGGCATTTGAGGTTTCAGAGCACTGTGCTGAGCCAAAAGGATGATCAATGATTAATTTATAGCACCCACACTGACAGACAGTGCTCAAAGTGCTTTTCAATTTGTGATTAAATTAAAATATAATTAATACATATAATTACAGCTCAATTTTAAATTACAATTTCATCATTCAAATAAATTTATATCAAGTTCATAAATTCACATCTAACAACAATTGTGTGACGTTATGTTTCTATATCTCAAACACAGTGTATATGTTTATAAGTTGACCCACTATCCCAACTATTTTGAAGATATGTTTATCATGACACTGCACTGCATAACTTCAAAACACACTGCAGCTTTCAAAGTATGGTCCTTATGCGTGTTATCACAGCAGCAGGGCTGGATCCCTCAGGAAGTGTGTGGCAGAGAGTCAATGGACCTAATATGGAGTGATTCTTCTCCAGGGGCATACACATGGGAATGTGGCTCTGGTTTCATAGTTATCACTCACAGAGAGCTGTCAAATGCTTAGTGGCATTCTCTTGATCCAATTAATTAGGACCTAACAAGCCATAGAGAGGCAAGGGATTTGGATCTACAGGGTGGTGACAAAGTCAAGGGCCTCCACAAATGAGGCTAACATCTTGTTGTGGCTGTTAATGAGACATATGAAGGCACCCTACATATAAACATTGTAGAAAAGCCACCCAAACTCACTAAAAATATGGCATATTCTGCTGTTCAGATAAGAAGTTTTAGCTGTAGCAAATATGGAGACAACCAAACAGTCCCAACAACAGAAGATTGAATAACTTATATTCTTGAGAAGTATTGAGCTTATGGTGACACGGTGATCTTCTGTGCATACAGTTTACAATTTGTTGGCTGTGTCATACTGAGTGCCTGAAATAATTAATCAAGTAGTGGTGAACTGAAGTGGCATCCTCTGCTGCGTGGAGCAGATGTTGTAAATCCAATGCAGCTCACACAGACAGGTGCCCTCCAGCCGGTTCCTGTCTGCTGCTTTGGTAATGGTGTGTTTCCTTTCCTGGAACACTGGAGGAATTGAGCAATGCTCAATCCAACCTCTATCATCTCCTTATTATAAGGTTGTACAACAGAGCATGAGATGACTAATCACCTCAAGAGTATGCTCTGTGGAATAAAATGTCTTAAGCCTGAGACATACATTGACTATTCAGACTAAAACTGAACAGAATGTTTGTTCAATGGAGTCCTTATTTCATCAGATGAATAAGACACTTGATGTAACAGACATTCCAATTAATCCAAAGGGGCTCTTAGAAGAGACTTATTGTGCCCTGCATCACAGTATTACAAGGACAAAAATGTTAAAAACCCTGTTAAAGTAAATACTTCAGATTTAAGATGTTGTTTGAACATGAGCAGCTTCACTCAAGGATTTTACTATATTTGAGATATTTGGACAGATGTTTGACTCCCCTTTTTATGTCAGTCTGCGTCTAAATCTTATTTAGAATTGTGATGTTATGGGTGGAACATTCAAAGCATGGCAAAGCTTCTGTTATCTGTTCACTTACTTATGTGCTGGGTCACGGTGGGATGGAGCAAGCATATTTGCATTTATACCCACAGGAAATGTAGTTTCCAGTTCACTAGGCCTGGATGTTTTGGGGTTGTGGAAGGAAAAAGAAAAAGCTCCCACCAAACACAGCAGGATAGATTGAAAACCAGGACCTTCATATTGTGAGAAGGCAATGCTAACCACAGTTGTACCACTAAACTGGACTACAATTAATCAGATGAAAAAGAGAAGGTTTGTCCACTATGTGTATTGCTGAGCTTTTGCTGTTGACAATTGCAAAATGCCATCAGTAATGTCAATGTGAATGTGTATATTTTTGCAGGCTGAGTGTGTGGTCACTACCACCACCACATCTTGGCTGATTTTGAACAAGATCTTTCCATCCATCCATTTTCTTCCACTTATCCTATTCAGGGTCACGGGTGGGGGCTAGAGCCTATCCCCGCTGCCACAGAGGTGGGGTACACCCTGGACAGGTCACCAGCCTGTCGCATGGCTTACACGGAGAGACAGACACTCACATTCACACCTATGGCCAATTTAGAATCACCAATTAACCTAACCCCACTAACTACATGTCTTTGGACTGTGGGAGGAAGCCGGAGTACCCGGAGAGAACCCACGCAGACACAAGGAGAACATACAAACTCCACATAGAAAGATGGCGGATTCGAACTCAGGACCTTTTGACCTTCTGGAAATTCAGATAACCCTTAATGGCTGAGATGCAAGTATGCACACATATGCGTATTTACATCATTGGACAATTTGCTTTTTTTTGTGTGACCTTTCATATTGTTTTTGATATTTTTGGCATTTCCTGGTACACACTTTGTTTACTCTCAGAAAAATGATCTAAAATCTATAATTAATAAATCCATACTGAAACATATTTACACCAATCTAGCATGTTTGACTGAGTGATTTTCTGATTCAATTGGTCACCTAATAAGTCTTTAGTTTAATACGTCTAATTAGTCTTTACTTTATACACAATATACAGATATAGAAAGTTTTAAAATTATAAGCTGCACTGTAATCATGTTTCTTCTCCTGCTGTTACTACTATGACCAAAGCTTGAGTGATATGGATCAGAGTGAGGACATGTGGCCTAAGAGGATCCAAGGATTGCTGCTAAGTTGTGATTTTTATTGCTATTCTGCCATTTCCTGTATTTCATATTTCTCGATGTACACAATAATTCAGTTTATACTCCACAAAAAAGAATTTCCAGTCATTCCTTTTTATTGTAGTTACAATAAGGTCACAAACTGATTTTGCTGATTTGATTAAGTGAAGAGATCCTTCTAGGCATAAAAGATGCTGAATTAATTTCAGTGAAAAATTGTTTGGTGCTGTAACTCAGCTGGTGTATGGTCTAGTCTGGGAAAGCTGATAAGAAACAATTCCATTTGCTGGCTGAACTGCAGTGTAATTCACTTGCCTGGGCCTGTAAACAAACAATAAAACAGTAATTAAATACTATAAAGTTGATGCTGTGCTTATTTTAATTGAATAATAGCAGGCATATAGCCTACAGTACATATGCACAGCTACAGATATCAAATAGTTCAGTTACTGAGCTCATTCATCCTGCCTGTCACAAAACCTGTTTTTTGGACAACAATGATACAAGGCAGCTGCATCCATCATTTACAAGTAATGTTGTCTAAGCTCCTTTTCTGGCTTAGAGTTCAGTTTCTCAACTTTTTGCCACACATTTTAAAACTTATGGGACAATATAATAGGCCAACATTTATGAAAGGAATTTAATCTGAAGAAAGGGAAACATATACATCAAATCTAAGACACGTTTTCTTAGTCTTGTCTTGGTACTCAGATTTAAGCAGTAATTACTATTACTGCTGGATATAGTGTTGCACAACACTTTTGACCAATGTATGACAGAGTAGCTTTTACCACAGTAAAATTGGAAAGGGGATAAGGGAATGAATTTCAGCAGCTGTCATTTCTGTTAAGAGGAAAAAACACTGGATAGATTACTGTTTCATCAGAAAGTCACTCTACTGCCTACACTCTTTGTGGTTATTAATGCCAGAAAGTCAAAGAGGAAACAGAGAAAACTCATTATATTATTCAAAAATAAGTTCCAGAACTGCCTCAAGGTTATTTAATCAAAATAAGAGAGAGCACTGTTATTAAGAAGTCCACATCAGCTAATCTTATCATTTTTAAGAGGATTACACCTCTCTGAATCTCATAAAATGTATTTGTGATGACTCACAGGTATTTAAGGCTATCTTACAAAAAATTTAAATAAAGTAAAGCGACTGCCGAAAACCAAAAAGTATGTCTTCGATCTTTGTCCCATGTATTCTTCCAAGAACCGCCTCCATATATCTTCATGAAACTTCATTCACCCCAAATAGATTTAGCAGTGCCCCAGAAATACAAGAGGAAGGCAGAAAATGGAGCTTAAGCCCTCCATTTGAAATTGTGTCACAATGGGGCCATGCCTACTTGTCTGGAACAGTCCTTTTCTCTGGATAACCGCTGACAGACTCTGAGTTAATGAGACTCTATTTGGCCCTTAGAGGCCACTGTATGTCTATAACCTCAGAGTCATTTTCTGAATTTCCTAACAGGTCTAATGGAGATGCAGCTTTTAGTCAGATCAGTTCTACATATCGTTTTCACTTTCTGCCTCTAAACTTTGTAATCATCAGCAGTTCTCAGTGTTCATATTAAGCAGACTAAAGAAACCCATTTGTGGATATATAACTGTCACTTGATTTAAAGAAATAATTAGATGGGTTTTTTGTCTTCCTTTCACTTGAGTGACAGTCTGTTTTTAGTACTTCTCAGTCTCAATTTTTAACAGAAGTGTAATAGAGGTCATCTTCTAAAAGAATCGGACCTGACCTCTCAGTGACTTACCCAAAAGTTGACAATTGAGGGCAATGTTGTAACAGCAATAAGTATGAGGAAAAAAAACATTTTATAAAGTAGACACTACATGCTACTGAGAATGTATAGCAAATTCAAATTTTCTAAGATACTGACCAGCATCATCTCTATAGAGCCAGTTTCAGCAACCGGGGATCAGACATCCAAGGCCTTCGTCTTTAACTGCCACCCAATCCATATTTCATCGAACCCCTATAGCCCCTCCTGTGGGTGGTGGGTCCACAGAAGGGCTGGCCTATGTGGCTCATTTGGGTTGAGCCTGGGGTTAATACCAGATTGGACAAGGTAACATGGTCCACTGTTGTTTTTTTCCATAGAGGTCTTGTGAATCACACTTACTCTGGCCCTTCACCCAGGATCAATTTGCCTTGGGAGACCCTTCCAGGGACAAATTGCTCCCGACAACATAGCTCCTGGGATCACTAGGGCACACATCTTATCATGGTGGAGGGGTTTGTGTGGGATGGAGAGAAGGAGGTCTGGGTGTCTATGCTTAGACTGCTGCCTCCAAAACCCGTAGCCAGATAAGCGGCAGAAAATGGATGGATGGATGGATGGATGGATGATCTTCTACAGCTGTTTGCAGTGTGCTATTTCACTCAATCCACAGTGGTTCTTACACTAAGAAACTGCTTGCTCAACATTACATCTTGATCAAGCAAAACAAAATGTAAGATGGATTTACAAAGCATTTAACCATGAGCTGGATTGTTCTTCCAACTTAAACCACAGTGGGTTTTCTTGCCCAGATCTTTGTTAGTGGTTGCTATTGCATCATCCCGGACTGATATGACAAAGTCATTGTTGTAAAGCAGCCACTGCAACTCAGTTTGTAATTATGTGTGGAGCAAAAGCCAACTGAAAGGAAAATGTTATTCCGGCACCGTGGACCACTGCTGTGTGTGTGTGTGTTTTTTGTACATTATATTTGTACTTTATTAAATATTTTGCAAGTGGATTTCAGTAAACATTAATATTTTATATAACCTTTGTGGTTTAGATTTTCATTATACACAGATTATTAGCATGGGAGCACTGGCTGTAACTCCGGTTGGCATTGCAATTAACAATTTCACTGACCAGAGTTTATTTGTTTTATGTTTTTACAAGTCTTGCCGAATTGGACTTACTGTATGTGTGAAGAAGGTTTTACAAGGCCTTCAGTTCTCCACAGAGAGCTCTGTGTGGCTGAATCATTTGAGGCTGAAGACTACCAGTTTGAAAATGAAAACAATCTCAGTGCATGGTGTTAGAAACAGGGATGCACCAATTCAAAATTTTCAGCCCTGATAACGATGCACATGCACATCCTGATTTTCCCAAGGTGATGTTGTCCTGTGACCAATATTTGTATGATACCCTGGGACAGCAGCTTTGCAAAAAACAGCTTTACAAAAAATTTGGTTAGCACTGGTGCTTTGTGGCTTGATTGGCAGTTACCACAGCTGTAGCTAAGCTTTAGCTTTTTGACTAAGGCTAGGCTATAAAAATATCAACATCTGTTTTACTTTTAGATTGTTTTAATTGGAGTCACTAAGGTAGCAATAACACCAAGATAGCACCAGTTACTTTTGGCTGGTAGCACCCTGGCTAGCTCACCTACGCAAACCAATGCTACCTTATTTTCACGGTAGAAAAAAGCTATTCTAATAAGCTAATTTTTACAGTTTTAATATCATCATAATAATAAAGCTTCCTGTCCTTACTCTCTTATTCTTACCTCACACTGGGAATCATTCTTTTATATGTAGGGCAATCCCAGCTAACATTGGGTAAGAGGAAGGATACACTCATCACAAGGCTAATACAAAGAGATTCATTCACAGCTATGGGCAACTTGGAATCACCAGTTCACCTGGATGAATATTCTCTTATTCTCTCTTACTAAAATAAATGTTTGTCAAAGCTTTATTTCACAGAATGCTGAAAAACTAATGTGTAGTATCACAGATTTTACCCAGAGGTGTATAAAGGGTTTCCATAGCACTATGGAGACAAGTCTTAAAGATTTTACAGCATTGTTAAAAACTTAAAATTCTTTTTTTTCCGCATTTGGATATGTGTTTTTTTTGGATATTTTCTCATTCACCAAATTTGCTACATAATAAAATTCATATTTATTTATGTAGTGGCAAATCACAACACAATTAATTCCAGTGTTCACCCCCTTTTAGTTGTGCATTGGTCTCCAGTATCGCCTAAGGAAAATATCTAGCTCTAGCACTCCTTTATGATTACCAGCCAGTAGCTAACTTTATTTGTCTGCTGTTTGCTTGCAGGTTGGAAAACCAAATGTGATATCATTGGATTGCATGTAAATAGCATCTTACTTTAGGCATATTTTGTATGTCATGTCTTTGCATTTTAAGCTTTCTGTAGCTATAAATAACATGCAAAAAGGTTGGGGTTAAAATCAGGGTTAGGGGATTGTTTACTGTATGCAAAGTGACTTGGTATGGTGTTCTTACTCTATTTAATGATACTATGCTGAAATGCACTGTAGAACTGTAGGGGGAAACTGCAGAGCTGGGTGAGTTATCTGTGTGTCCATCACAAGAAAACTAAGCAAAACATTTCATATACAAAAATGATTTGTTTTTGACCTAGTGTTAATATAAAAAATTTTGCTTGCAGCAGCTTAAAACACCTAATAAAATCTCAATACACTGGGGGAAGACAACTAAATGAGACATGGCTGGTTTGTGAAAACGAGATTGCTAATGTTAGACAGACAGTGTATACTGTGTCTCCAAATTACCTGTTGTTGGTCATTTTCCTCTAATAGAATGTCTTCAATCACATAAATCTTAAAGTGTAAACACATTCAGTAATGAGGTACCAGCGATATAACTGGGGGCACTCGACTATAATAATGGATTAGGGCTTTAAACTCAGACTCATTTATTTTTCACCCACATACATCACTCCTAATCAATGGCATGTCTTTGGTTTTAACCCTCCCCCAGCTTGTCTCAGACTTTTAAACATTCTAACTGCACGCAACTCATTTACTCTCAAACTTTATGTACTGTTTAAAGTTATCATAGTTTAATATTATAGGAAGATGATTATGTGAGAAATTAAATAATGTTCCCATTAAAGGTCGGAGCCATCAGACTGACTGACATCAGATGAATGGCAATGTGCCAGCTCAACAGCAGATTCTAAAACCTCAATAATTAAATACAAAGGCATTTAAAGGGCTCCGAGAATAGCAGGAGAAGAGAGGCGGCCCACAGGAAAAGTGTAACAGCCATTCTGTCTCTGAAGCTTTTAGCCTCCTGCTCTGCCAGCAAGTGACCGCTACTCAAATGTACTGTATTGATAGGGTTCAGATGGAAAACTCATATCCTTTATAATTTTATATTCTGTACACTATGATGTTCACTAGATATAACACTGACTCTTGATGTCTAATAATCAATTAAGTTCAGCAAAGATGCCATTAGGACAGATGTATTAAGTTAGTAATGCATCTTTCCTTATGTGAGATTCCATAATCATGTTTTCCTTTATTTCCTCACCTACCGCATTACATAAAAGAGTGCTCTGTGTAAAAAGTGACACTTTGCGCCCCTTTCAGACTGGATAATTAACAGTCGTGATTAACCAAATTATTATAGCCTGTGTAGACCTCACTAGTCTAACAAAGAACGCTGACGAGTGCTTAATACTAACATTTAAAGATAAAATAAAAGTAACATTATAAAAAATGTTGATGTGATTTTGGTGACACAGTAAGGCAGTGAAGAAAAGGAAATAAAGGAGGACAGTTAGTGGACTTTGAATCAGCAATTAGCTTTGAAATAAATTTTCTAGAATGGTCTTTAAAACGGAAAGCAGCACAGTGGTGCAGTGGTTAGCACCGTCACCTCACAGCAGGAGTGTCCTGGGTTCGAATCCACTGGTCCGCTGGGGATCTTCTCTGTGGAGTTTGCATGGGTTCTCTCCGGGTACTTTGGCTTCCTCCCACAATCCAAAGACATATATGTTAGGCTAATTGGGAATTCTAAATTGACCATAGGTGTGAATGGTCTTCTGTCACTTTGTGTTAGTCCTGTGACAGACTGGTGACCTGTCCAGGGTGTGCCCTGCCTTTTGTCCTCTGACAGTTGGGATAGTCTCCAGCCCCACTGTGATGCTGATATGGATAAGTGGAAATAGATGGATGGGTCTTTGAAACTCCCAGGGAAAAATGCATATCCTTTTGGTGGCATGGATAACAAATACACTGTATTAGGTACAATACACCCAACTAAAACTAAAGAAGTATAAGCAGCCCTGAACCAACCATCAAGATGTATAGTCAATTTGAAAGTCATGTAGTTTGTAGTGTTGTTGAACTGTATTACATTATGCTGACAAGTGTTTCTTGTATTTAGTTTATCTTCATTGTTATGAGCTAGAAATGGAAGAAAGTTTGAAAATTTACACTTATTTTTGGTGATTAACTTTAAATAGAGTTTAGAATGGATACTTAGCCTCATATTTTTTGTGTGTGTGTTTAGCCTAATACCATCAGAATAGTTGATTTTCCCTTGCCTGGCCATTTTGTTTCACTTCATTTGAATCGCTGAACAAATCAGAGGTGTGGGTGGCGATGAGTTCTGGAACCAGGCTACATTTTCCCTACAATCAGAACTAAATTACACAGTGAAAGAGACTAAGTGTTCCAAGAAATACAGAAAGTGAAATTGTTCCTCTCTTGGATCTTATTTGGATACCAAGAGGCCACTAAAACAGAAGTGCTGTGGAAATTTCAAACTCTCCCTGCTCATCTCTATCACAGAAGTCCCTATAAATGTCAGAGAGAGTAATCTGTTAATGAGCTCATTTTTTATATGGTGACAAAATACTTGTTAGACATACAATAAAATTACATTAATTTTACATACAATGACATTTTGAAGTTCCAGTTGCAGTGAGACAACATCTCTTTAAATTGCATAAGGTGTTATATAAGCTCTGTTTTAGCCATGAAGGGAATGGAGCCGAACTTTTAGGAGCAGGTATTTAACCCTTACATGTGATGGGTGTGAAGGTTCAAAGCATCTTGTGTCCTACATGGGATTTCTGTGTTGAAGTGATATTAAGAAGAAACATGAGCTTTCATCATGTGGGACAGAAGAAACCTTGTGATGGGTTGTCTCTTCACCATGGGTGCTACCTGCTTCAAATGAGATTCATGACAAATCCTACAAGAGGCCAGCCAGTATGCTAGGTAATAGCGTGCATGGCAGTACTTATCTGTCTCCATTAAAGACACAGGTCATATCCCACAATGTCAAAACCATTAAATCAAAGAATATAGCATTATGACTGGCTGCTGAAGCAGCTCTGATTGAAGAAGGTGGTTATAAATAGTAGACTGTACACTAAAAAAAATCTTAAGACAAGCTAAAGGCTATAACAGGCTTTAATCAGAAAAATGTTAAAAAAGTAATGAATTTGCATCCCTGTCACCTGATATTAGTTTTTCACCGCAACCATTACTAGTGCCGCTAGAGATCAGTTCTTGTGCTTTCAGTCAGTTTGACCTATTAATATTAAATGCAATCACTTTGTCCTACAATTGGGACTTGCACCTTGATATGAAATCCCTGTGATGTAACTGTGGCATACAGTTTGCCATTTCAAGTTAATACTGCACGAAAAGCTTATCTAACCTTTAAAAAAAAGAGAGCGAGAAACTTGCACTGCACAGTTGTGCTTAATTCTATATAATTTTGAACTTCAGTGTGGATCCGTCAAAGTGAGCCCCAGTGCACATTTATCATGCAAGATAAGATCAAAGCTCGGACAGTCAACTACTTGCCTTAGATTCAATTTTATTTTCCATAACAGTGCAGGCAAGAGTGATTCACTCTGAACTCCATAACTCCTCTGAATGCATAAACTGACCCTCTGCTAGATTAATGTCTTCCTCAGCACTTGCAGGCCTGGACTGAACATCATCACTGCTCAAGGTTTGTGTCTCATCTCAGACCAACCAACCAGATCATGCCAGATGCAGCTAATTAGTGAAAAAGCACTGATGGAACTATTTGTAGGTGATTTCCACAGCCTTTCCAACCAAACCAACAATTATTATTGTAATTACTGAAAGATATGTCACTTATTTGTTCTATGAATCAAACAGTTTGTCAGGTTTGCCTAGTCAACTGCTTGAAATTAAAAGAAAAAAAAAACAAAGCATCAAAATGCTTAGATTGTGACAACTTGAAAGCATGAATGTTTCCAGAAAAAAAAACCCTTGAAAGTTTAAGGTTGTCAGCTGAATTTATTCAATTAATTGACTCATTATTACAGCCCTTAAGGAAACATGTCTGATTCTTATCAAGGGAACAATAAAAGTGAAATGACACACACAGGGTGTACTACAGTTTATATGCCTCAAAAATGCCCTACTGCCTCCTAATGTGGCTCTGTATTTCTGTCTAGATCTTTGTTAGAACAAAAATCTTTCACTGCTGTAACTTGGTTTCACCCAGCAAAGAGAGGCAACAAAACGCAAGGAATAATCTGACAATGCCAATCTCTAATGGCCCAATTCCCAGTTGAGAAATACTGCTCCTGGTGTTTGCTTTAAGAGCATGTTCTTGCAAAATTGTGGTCATTTTGAGATCACTCTGTGTTGACTTGCAGGTATCTGGAGTGGTTAGGAGAGCTGGATAATGTGGATTTTATTTTTCTGCCCACAAGCCTGACTAAATGAGTTGAGTCATCCAAACAGGCTGTATTTTCTGACCTTTTGCAGTTGGATCTTGGCTAATTAATTTAAGCAGATGGCTAAACAGACTTAGACAGACTTGCTTTTGAATAGAGATATTATTTTTTATAACAAATATTCAAATTTCAACGTGAATACGCAGGTTTATGAAATTTAATATAAACGGGGAGTTGCTCCTAGGTATATGGCTATATCGTTGTCTTTTTCCAGTCATCCATTATCAGCCAGATCATGCCAAAAAAAGTGCTTTCATCAAAGGTCAATATGGAGAAAAAAGCTGACTCAAAAAGCAAAACTGTTTTCCATTCAGCATTTCTTACTGGCATCTTCTTTCATTTCTCTAATGAACACCACCAAAGAGGATATTAATAATGAATAAAGGAGCAGGATACTCTCTTTGTTAACCAGGAAAGCTGGTGCCAATTAAAATGGACATGATCCTCCATGATCACTGGGCATAATCATATTAGTTAGCACTGTGACAGCAGGACTGAGACTGACACATTTGTGTATGGTGACAAAAAGACACTGAGACCCAACAATAAGGTGCTCTTCTCTTTCAAGACAGTGGATTGTTACCACAAAAAAAAAAGAAAAAAATCAATATTCCAGCTCCATTCAATTACACAGAGAGCAGGTACCTCAGTGACACTCACTGCAATGACTGATGTACTGCTGCTGATGCTCGCTTTTAGAGGCTTTACTTGAAAAAAAAAAACAAAAAGAAAGAAACAACAAAGCAATTCTGCCATATGCATTTAAAGTTTTAAAATGTATACATGTATGCATGTCACATTGTGTCGTCATTAAAAAAAATAACATATATCACGTGGAGTTGTATTATACTTTAGTTAGTATAAATGCAGAACTTAAGCCAAAATTAATATACCCATCGATTCCTGTAGTAGGAAAGTGCACTTCTGTGCCCACACAAAAAGCATCCATCCAGGGACGCCTACGCGCACACATAAGCACGTGCACGTAAGCATATCATTTTTGCATAGTCAACCATACAGACTGTGGAATCCCGCTAATTTGTCATTCGAGTCTTGAGTTATTGCTAATGAATTAAATGTCATTTTTATAGAAAGACTTGAAATACAGTAGTAATCATACAGTCTTGCGCAAAAAGACTAAAGGAGAGGAATAAACCGACAAACTCCTTCTAACTTAGCAATTTGATAAGCTTTTTTTTCTCAGTTAAAAATCCCGATTGGAGATTGTTTTACTTTATTTTCAGACTGAGAACAGGTGACATTAGGCAAATTTAATAAAGAAGATAAGTTTTTACTTACCCAAAGTTATCAGATGAAAGAAATAAAGTCCCCACAGATCCATCTCCGTTTGAAATGAGAATTTCGGGTTATGCGTCGGAGCTACACCTACAGCGGGATAATTACACGGTAAGAATGGGATGCTCTGTTATGCATCTGGAGATCATCATTTGCGCAAAGAGAATAAGCTCTTGAAAAGAAAAATCCTCAAAACGTCTTTATCTAGTTTATCCCTGTCTTTTAAATCTTACAATCCCATCAGTTTCTTCCAAGTCGCTGTTAGAATCACGCTTTTGCGCAAAGGCAGAGCCATGCGTAATATTGTGAGTGGAAGTTGTCCTGTGAGCTGTGTGGTCCGGTGTTGTGAGAGAGAGAGCCTTCTGTTGCACGTCGAGGTGGACACACAAGTCCTTGAGTCCGCTGCTGGAGAGATGCAGAGTGCTGGGGAGAACCATTGCCGGGGGTAGGGATGGGGGGTGGGGATGATAAGTGTGTAGGAACGGACATTAAACCGCATGTTTACATGGACAGGGCTTAGCGGTAAGAGTGACATAACGTTAATTCTAACACAGAAACATCATTATGTTATGACTCAAGGGGACCTGCAGTGTGTGAAAAGTAGTTAACTGTGATCTTAGCCTGTTCTGTGATATGCTGCATAGAATTTACTGATCATCCTATGATATTATTTAGTATAGTTTCTGTTTGTCTAGCCTAGAAAATGTGTATAATTTCAAGCAGCTGACTAAACATTTTCAGCTTTAATCTGTACTTGAATGTCATGGAGTGTTGAGAGATCTGCCTTTTTTATACTTCCTGCTATTCATTCTACTGTCCTCTGTCATCACCTCAAGGTCTAACACTTGTCATTCAAATGGCTTATATAATATAAAGTATGGGATTTGGTAGGGAGAGTTAATAAAAGGAACTTAAAAAGAAAAGTGAGCTAGTACTGGGAACTGAAGTAGAGTGTGAATGTGTGTGAGCTCCTCAAATGTTCAGTGCATAGATCTTCTCTAAAAGTGGTGACTGAGGTCTTACAGGTCTTCAAGGAAACTGAACAAAAGGTTAATAACAATTTAACCTCTCAAACAGGCACATTTGGGACATTCTCGACCAGAAACATATTTGATTAGGTTTCCTTGTACAAGATTTGAGCCCTAATAATCCAAATTCATGCAGTAATATGCTACCCTAACATCAGTATTGGAGGATATTGACGATGTTGACTAATATAGGCACCTTCTGGTGGCTGAAAATTGTCTGTTCTGTCAGATCACTGGTTAAATCACTGTACTTTTATTTATTCTATATTTATTTTATTTTATTTTATTCTAATGTATCAATATTCTTGTGTTCAGCACTTTGGTCAGTGGTTGCTGTTTTTAAAGTGCTTTATAAGTAAAGTTGGTTCGGCTTGGCTTGGCTAAATGCTCAAAGATAGTGTGAGGAAGACCAAAAATACAGTTTTTTTGTTGTTGTTGTTTTTTTCATAATGAAAATTTGTTTTTCAAGCACAGAAAATCACCTGGAAACCTGTGGGAAAGTGGAGTTTTCCATATATTGTAAATACATTGCTGTGTTTATCAAACTATAAAGTTTTTTTTTCTTTTCTTTGACAGAACCTTTAATACTTGGCCCCTACAGAGAGGTGGATGCAGTTCCTGGTCACTACCAGCCAGAGCTGCAGCGCTCAATTTTCAGAGCTGTTCACTGTTTTGAAACAGACAGTTATTGATTCTTAAGTGTTAAGAATTCAACTTTTGCACCATCTGTTCATTTTATGGTTCAGAGGCCATTTTTGTTCGAACAGAGCATCAGTAGACCAGGATGTGCATTTAGAGTTTGTTGACTGACCACTTTAGTACATCTCCAAAACGGCAGCAACAAATAGAGTTTCCAGATGATCCATGCAAACAAAGCTGGTGAGGAGCAGATAACAAAAGAGTCACAATATTGGATCAGCCTGACTCAGTGTGTATGCTTTACTGTATATGTGTGCATGTGTCTGTGTCTATAAAGCAACCCAGGGGTCCAAAAGGATGATCCAGCTGTGTATGAAAGACAGAATGAAGACCTCGGAAGAGCCATTTCAGCCTGTTAGTATTATCTTTACTGCCGTTCATGGCTGCTCTGCTGTAGTGCTTCACTGGACTTACATGAGCCAGCAACATTAATTTAAGATTTTTCAGAGCCTTAGTTGTTTCAAGTTTTTATTTTTTGCTGAAGCCTCACATTGGAAAAACTGTAACTGTAAAATGTCTTTATGCCTCAACGATTGTAATTTTAGTTCCCTAACAAGCTTGCAGTGAGAATATTTGGAACAATACATTAACATCTCCTTTGGGAGTCCTTAAACATGGGGAGATGGGCTCTGAAACTACTTTATGAATCTTTAAAGAGCAGCTCAGTTCCATGGGGATGTCTTCGTACATATTTGCAATGTGCATCGGCATTTGTAATTCAAATCAACATCAAATTTGGAAGAATGAAAAAGCCCAGTAAATGGTTTTGGGAGAATTAGAGAGAAAATGTTTATTTTCCTCTAAACCATTAGTCCCTGGCTCCTTCCAAGTGTATTGTGGGTGCAGAGGGGTTTGTCTTTTTTATGCTCAAATTAGGAAATGCCAGCCTAACGTGATCTTAATCACCTCAGCTATGCGTTGTCTTGTAGATAGACCTGCCTGGTAAACATGATTATGTTAGCCTTTGGAGACTAAGTTACCATTTCTTACTTGTCTAACGATCTTTCAGTATGGAGAGTAGGTGCTGTTTAAACATGGGAGATGGGCAGCTCTCAGTTCTTGCTTCAGGCAAAGGCACATTGATTTCCTATCCTTGTGACGCAGAGCAGTGAGGACACAAAATTAATGAGGGATTAGTTACTGTACCCATAATCATTGGTGTCAAACTTACCAAACTGGGTCATGAAAAGAGGCTTTGTAAATATTTGTTGAACCCATTTAGCACTTATACTCACTGCCAAATGCAGATGGATTTCTGCTTGAGAAATCAAACCATTGTGGCCTCATTTTCTTTTACTACGATTTAGTGTCCCATTTGATGAGTACCTATTTTTTTGTTTTTCTAGGAGATCTTTTTGGTTTGCTTTTATTCTTGATGACAGTATGACAGTGAGACAGCATGCACAATAGAGACAGACCACAACAGCCATACTCTGAAAAGCATGCTTCCTGGAGGGGGAAAACAGTCACCACCACAATATGGATCCAAGGGTTCATACACAAAAATGCCTGTAGATGGCAAAAGAAATGACATAGTGGATGCAGGCAATGGGTGTGAGCTTCCTCAGGGGGTATCTGGCCTTGGCCTTGGCCTTGGAGATGTGGTAGGCAGCTCGGTCGTTCCAGGGGAGACTTGGAGTGGAGCTGCTGTTCTTCCATATCCAGGGTGCCAGTTGAGGTGGTTTGAGCATCTGATCAGAATGCCTCTTGGGTACCTACTAGGCAAGGTATTCCAGGCATGTCCTACCAGGAGGAAGCCCGAGGCCTCCAGACACTAGCAATTACATTTCTCAGCTGGCTTGGGAACATCTGGGTGTCCCTCTGGATGAGCTGGAGGAGGTGGTCAGGAAAAGGGAGCTCTCTGTTTAGACTGATGCCCCCACAACCCGGATCCAGATAGGTGAAAGAAAATGGATGGATGGATGGATGGATCAATCAGTTTTTGTAGTATACAAATCAACAAGGTGCCCCCTTCAGGCAATACAAGTCAATGGGGAATATAGTTGTTCATGAATATATGAATTAACGTGAATCATTTTCAGCTCTGTCTAACTTCTGTAGCAAACTCAACCTTCAATACCATTGCAGTAAAAACCTGCATCACTGAATGAATAAAAGATTAGGCTAATATTTATTGTTCATGAATACACTGACTTATATATTAATAAAACAGTAATTAATAATTTGCTTTGCTCTTTGCAAAAATATACTACAAAACATACACAATAAAAAAATGTATTACAGAGGACAGATGTTTAACCATCAATAAGCATCTGTAAGAAGTTGTAGTGCATCACAGAAAAAGTTAGTTTGGGTACATAAGTGGAGTGTCCTCTGTTGGAATTGAATAAATAGCAGCATTGACTCATTGCAGTCAATTCGCCTTGAGATTAAATAACATAATGCTGCCTTTTTATGATTTTTTTACAGGCTGTTCTGTTTCCCTTTGAGAACATTGCAGGCTGGATTGAGGTGGACTGGTTATATTTTGCCCATGTGTGACCTAGACTTTGTTGTGCCACTTTATGGTGTGACCTGGACTCAATACTTAAAAAGCTGCAACTTGTCCTGTTTTAGCATTTGGACAAAGCAGGAGAGTCCGTCATTCAAGCATTCGCTACATTGCCAAACAAACCTTACAGAACGTCTAAGCAGGTGATATTACTGACAGCACATGTGTGGGTGTGTCACGGCTGCGTTTCTTTAAATACTGACTTTGCTATTAATTTCTGCCAGTTTGCTTTTAATTATGTAGCAGTTGTACAAATTGCTCCTTTTGTATACTTATTACCATAAATTGAGATATCAGACCTTTCTGTCCTTGAGAAGAAGCTTTAGCTGCCATTTGTTCTCTGCTCCATTGTAAACAAATTGCACTCACTTGAACATTTCCCAGGATGGATAATCCATCACAGTAAACATAAAGCCTTCAATTTAATTTAGCTATTTTGCTGCCAAAGTTGTGGAGTTACATTGTGGATTACATACTGCCTATTGCCAATTATCTGACTTTTCGCGATAGGAAAATGGAAAGTCTTCAGCAAGAAAAGAAGCATTTTACCCTTTCTTATATTCATTCTTTGTCCATGTCCATCATATTTGGGATATTTATGTTGGTTTGGACATACAAACACAAGTAAATAACAACACAACACTCTTAGGGAGGAAGATGAGTTAGAAGTGGAACCAAGAGTTCATGATGCAGTGTTCAATAATGAGCCTGACATGTGTTTCAGGACTTCATTCCACACCTTCAAACATTCACAGAGTTGACTAAGTAGCAGCCCATACATCCATACTGCTCCCAGGATAGTTACGTCATGTCTATACTTGATTGCAAACAGAGCAGTAGTTGTTCTGTGTGAATGCCTGGGACACTTCCTTTTTCTCACTCTTCTC
>VUQI01002227.1:0-13191 GCA_015106735.1 Paratilapia polleni | reverse complement strand
TTCCTATATGGAGGATATTTGTCAGGAGAAGAAGTTAGGAAAATCAGAACAGGTGTTAACATACAAACATTACACTTTGTGAAGGTTGTTGCCTCACAGTCACATAGACATTGTAAGTCTGAATAAACAAATGCACTAAAGTCTCATCAGGCAGGTTGTGTTGACAGATTTTACCAAACTGACAAAGACATTTCCTCTACATTGTCATTTTGTTTTAGTAGTTTTGCAAGTTCTCAAAGTTCTATTTCAGTTAACTAAAGTGTTTTATGACAGCTAGTTTTAGTTTTAGTTAACTATAATAACCTTAGTCTGTACTTACTGAAATAGTTAAATTTTATTCTGAGATCCCTGAAAAAACTGTTGATTTAATTGATGCAAATTGAACTTGACTTTCACAGCTTCCATAATGTCTATCAACCACCTAAGTGCCAAAAATGAAACGCAAGTACAAACCTGCTGCAGTATCTGTCTGTGACCCCTCCCCAACCACCCAAGTTCCAGTCAGTTTTGTGGATTGACCTGACAATGAAATTGCAGAGAAGTGAACTTGATTTAAGTTTGCTCAGGGAATTCCTGTTTCCCAACCACATGCCAAGCTTTGTGAAAACACAGTCATTATCACATGATGATTTATAGATCATGAGTTGTGTCAAATTGTTCTTCCTGTCATATTTGTTGTTTTTAAAATAAAACCAGACCATACATGTAAATCACAGTCACGCATAATTTGCTTTCAGTTAAAGTTTTCTGTCATCTCTGAGGATTTGAGGCTCAGAAGTTTACCTTTAGCAGACTGCGCTGTTTTGCCTTTGTACATTTTGTCTTTGCAGTTGCAGAAATGGCTTGAATCGTTGCCACTAGTTGTACTATGGTTAATTATATTTATAGATAAATAGCTTAGCTACAGTGGTTGCATTGCAAATTAACTTTTAACTGCAGCTGTTAGCGAATTCTTTAATTACATGTGGATTTACTCTCATATCTGTAATTACTGTATTTGTTGTCGGTATGCAGGTGGACTCAGAGGAGCCTGTATTCGAAGCTGTGTTAAACTGGGTCAAACACAACCGCAAAGAGCGTGAGCCTTACCTGCCAGACATGCTTGAGTTTGTTCGGATGCCGCTGCTGACCCCACGCTACATTACAGATGTCATTGATACTGAGGTGAGCAAGGCGACATTCAGTGCGTTGTTGTGTAATCATATGCCAAGCCCCCAGTAAAAGATTTTCTGTCAAGTTTTATCGCACCGTAATTAAGCAAGTTTTTACCTGTCTTAGCCTCTCATTCGGTGTAGCCTGCCATGTCGAGACCTTGTTGATGAAGCCAAGAAATTCCACTTAAGACCTGAGCTGAGGAGTGAGATGCAGGGCCCACGCACACAAGCCAGATTAGGTAAGAATCCGGTTTTCAACTGCAATTTAGCTAAATACATGTCTTTTATACAGCCGCTTTGTAGTCCACATTTTTTTTTCTTCTAAGGTGCCAAAGAAGTCTTGCTGGTTATCGGTGGGTTCGGCAGCCAGCAGTCACCGATAGACGTAGTTGAGAAATATGATCCCAAAACTCAAGAGTGGAGCTTTCTGCCTGTAAGTATTAAATATTTGGCTGTTACAGATGGGTGTCAAACTTGCAGCCCAGGGGTCAGAACCGGCCCATCAGAGGGTCCAGTCCAGCCCCCGGGGATGCTGTGCAAAGTGTGAAAATTGCAGCAAACTTATTAATTGCTCCCATTTTTCAGTGGAATTCAAGGCTTTTCCTAATGATTCAAACATTTTACAGGAAATGGATAGAAAATTAAAAGTATTTCTAGATGTCAACAAGTTGTTTGGATCATCAAGATGTAAAATACTATTGTTGTTGAGAAACAGAAACTGTACATTCAAAAGTTTTGTGCCTTTCTGCTTTGATCTGTAAACTGAAATATATTGTTGAAATGTATTTTAATTAAGAACTCTCAGGCTGTTCATCATCTGTTCTATAATTATATCACTCAGTAAATGATAACAGTTACCTGCAAAACAAAAATGACTTTAACAGAAAATAATATTTTCTATTGTGGGGGGGTATGGGGTGTCTTTCACTTGGGCTTCTGGTTTCAGTTTTCTCAAAATTTTTGCTATGGCCAAAGTTCTTCTAGATGCAAGCTTGAAACACCTTTTTTTGGCAGTTATTGTGAAGAATGATCTAAATTGACTTTAGTTTCAGTTGTAACAGGGACATAAAAGCTGCATGTTCATAATCACCTGTCAGATCTGATTAAAAACAGCTTACAACGTTTGCTGACTTTGTCCCAAAAATAAGGTTTCACAAGGCCTTTTTTCCTGGAAGTTTGTGACCCATGAACTAAAATGTGTTTGACACCTGTGTCTTAAACAGAATATTGCAAGGAAAAGGCGTTATGTGGCCACAGTGTCTCTGCACGATCGAGTTTATGTGATCGGAGGCTACGACGGCCGGTCGCGGCTCAGCTCCGTGGAGTGTCTGGACTACACAGCGGATGAGGACGGTGTTTGGTACACCGTCGCCACCATGAATGTTCGACGAGGCCTTGCTGGAGCTACAACACTTGGAGGTCAGGGGGATTCTTTGCTCAATGAGCAAAGATAGAAGAAATGAGCAATGATAGTTTTCTTACTATCCACGATTCCCTTCTGTGAAATCCCCTGTGATTTTTCTTTTTTTTTTTCTTTCAATTTCACTCTTGACAGATATGATCTATGTTGCCGGGGGTTTCGATGGCAGCCGGCGTCATACTAGTATGGAGCGATATGATCCAAACATCGACCAGTGGAGCATGCTGGGAGATATGCAGACGGCTAGAGAAGGAGCTGGTCTGGTGGTGGCCAGTGGGCTTATATACTGTCTAGGTATGGAGAAAAAATATTGACATATTACGCTTTGGTGTCACAGAGGGACGTATTACAGCAGCAGCATCAGTGTTAACTGCAAATTAGTTTTCTTACTATCCACGATTTGATTACCGCATGGGCCCCAATAGTAATAAGAATAGACTGTATATAGTGTTTTGGCGATCAACAGCTCTTTTGGAAACATGATGAGTGATGGGTGGATCTGACTGAGAAACTGAAGAGCACCCCACACTCATGTATCCCATAAAGCAGGGGTTCTCCATATTCTGATGACTGAATACCAACTGAAATAGTCAGCATATGACTGAAAATGCACACATCAAACTCTTTGAGTTAGGTTCCATTGTTAGGAGGGTTTACTCAGCTTTGATGGCTAGAAAAGAAGAGTTGGAATTGCTCTGGAAATGCTCTGTAGGTCTCGTTTTGCGCTGCTATATCACAATGATGTGACCTGGGGATGAATTAGATGTACAGTAGTGTATCGATTCCTTGTCAGGCTCAAATGTTACATAAAATATTACCTGTATACCTTGCTTTATTGACCTTTTTGACTTTAGTGGGGACCATATTTTCGAAAATGAACTAATATTGTATTTATTAAGACCTGGAACTAAAGATTGAGATCATAAACTCAGCAGGAAAGTGTTTACTGAAGTCATAGATCAGGGCGCTTCTATTTTGAGGCCAGTTATATGTCCCCTGCTGGCAATTAGAAACAGGTTTAAGGCACATTGACTTCACTTTTCAGCTACTTCTATCTTATATATACAGTGTATGATTATAAGACAAATTCCCACCCTCCCTGCCTCCTTTTGTAACAGTGAAAACATGAAATAAAACCATTATAAACATGATCAATGTCTCAAACAGTCGACTGTCAGGTTCTTGGAAGCTGTTCTTTTTTCCAGCAGTAGGGATTTTGCCGACTTTGTCTTTTAGAGCTCCTCATCACCTGTGACAGTAGTAATTCTTTGCTGCTTGACTAATGATATGTTAGTCCACAGCCCGTTTCCCATGGAAGATATTGAGGCTTCGGGGAACCCACAACGCAGTGAGAACAATGAGAACCCATGTTTTTTAATATAATTTAATAGAAAAAAAATCTTCTTTTCAGGCAAATGCAGAAACTGAAAATCTGTGATTATTATTAATAAATTATTACATTATTATTATAATTTCGGCTCTGTTTTATATTGATGATATATGTTAATGTGTCTAATCTGCCTGTTGTTTGCCAGCTTATGTCTTCATCGAATGGCTTATATTGTCCTCCTGACCCCAGGGATAATGACTGTTCTACCTCATAAAACAGAGCAAAAAGATTTTAAAGAGCAAGAAGTTAGAACCATAAACTGTATATAAAAGATGCACACAGCTTCCCCTAGGGGTGGGTGATATAGCCTCAAAATTATATCACAATATTTCTAGGAAATTTGCAGTAATGATATTTATGACGATGTAGGAAAAAAACAAAACTGAACAACGTTTTATCGGTGATTGCAGCTTGCAGACAGGAGCATTTATTAGTGCAAACAAAATGAAGGCATTTTCCGTCCGTCTTTTCCAATGAGCTCCTATCATTGATGACAGACTACTTAATGCAAAGCGTGAATCTATTTCCACAAGGTGCCGGCTGCAGCAGGATTATAGTGCAGTAGCATTATATACAGTGACACAGCAGTGACACAGCATAAGTCAAATGTAAGCACAAAGTAGCCTAGGTAGTGTTTTCCCTGGAAATTTTAAGTATAACATACCTGCTTAACACTTTAGTTTAACAATAACAATAACCAAAGTAACTTAACCTTGTAACTCTTCAGAAGCTGCACAATATTGCCACATAATAAAACTGAAAAATATTTTCTATGTGGAATGTTGCATCTTGGGTCGAGCTTTTTAACCAGCTGCTTAAAGCCTTCCTTTACCACATCGGCAATTTCCATCCACCGTTTGCTCTTTCTGTCATATGGAGCACAACTAATACGTGCTCCAGCGATGCTCGGTTGAGTCATTTTTTTTACGTTTGGGCTGCACATCACCAGTTGCTGATCTCCTCCTCCTCACGTGCCTTCATAGTCTGATTGTACTCGATGGTGTGTTTTTGCCTTAAGTGGTGAAACAAGTTTGTTGTTTCCACCTCTAGCAGGAACAGTTTTCTTGCATATTTTGCAAAATATTGTGCTTTGTTGGAGGTTGTTGAAGTAGCTCCCTTTTTAGGTTCTGAATCATTATCGGAGGCTGACGTGCTGCTCTGGCTCCCTGACACGTTTGGGGTTGTCTCGTTGTTGTGCGCGTTAGAGAATGTATGAATTTATGGCCTCAATCAGTAGTTTCATGTGTAACTTGAAAACACGATGTTTATTTTGTACATTGTGGTCCCCAGTAGAGTCAAAAAGGATGACACAGCAGAGTATGCTTTTGAGTCAGATTGTCAAGTCGCTACAGAATGAGCATGTTTTTAAAAAGTTAAGATGGTGAGGGCCAAAACGTTCAGCATGAGGCTTCAAAATTGAGATTTAACTCGCCAGTGGGTGACATCAAGGTGGCTTTTAACATACAGTCTTTGGTTATAACTCAGGAATGTTTCACATTTTTGGTTGAACAACAACATAAACAAGTTCAGCATGATTATATTTCTGATGTACGACCAGCCTCTTAACATTTCCCTCACATTTCTTCATAGGTGGATATGATGGACTAAACATCCTGAATTCAGTGGAGCGGTATGACCCACACACAGGCCACTGGACCAGTGTTACGCCCATGGCCACCAAGCGGTCAGGTAGGTAAGAAAACAGACAGAATAAAATATTAGGGATGCACTGATCCAACGTTTTCCAGTTTGAATACAATACCGACACCTTGGTTTTTGGGTATCTGCTCATACAGAGTACCGATCCACTCGCGCACACAGTGTTAAAATTATGAAATATCAAATAAATAATCCAGAAATATGAATGAATTTGTATTTATTTGAAAAGTAAAATGTGACTAGGGACCAGTGCAAGTAAAATGAATAAATTTATAAAATGTATGTTATTTTTGTTACTATGTTATTTGCCTCATTTATATAATTATTTATAAAATCATCCCAACAAGTGTTTAAACCAAACTTAAAGACAGTGAAAGCGAGTGAGCAAGAGAAGCCAGTAGGGAGAGCTTTTCACTGCTTTTCAGTCATGTCATCTGACCTGACCACAGTTTACTGTTGAGGGGAAAAAAACTGCAAAGTTCAAGCATCTAAAGAAAATCTGTGGACGTAGGAAGCATGCAGTACCTCCAGACAGCTGACCTTTTGCTGTTTCCTCAGTGTTGGCTCTCCTGCTCACACTGCTGCTAATGTATGGCAGAACAGCATATAAATGAACTAGAAGGATCGGCCATTGTCACCAATACTCGATCTGGCTTTTTGAGTAGTGATCGGACTGATATCCGATTCAAATATCGGATCAGTGCATCCCTGTAAAATATTCCTGCCGACGGTATTGCTCTGTACTGACACCTTCCTGCTGTTTCCAGGGGCTGGTGTGGCTTTGCTCAATGACCACATTTATGTAGTGGGAGGGTTTGATGGTGTTTCACACCTCGACTCTGTCGAAGTCTACAACATCAGAACAGACTACTGGACCACTGTAGCCAGTATGACGACTCCTCGATGTTACGTAGGAGCCACCGTTCTCCGAGGACGACTCTACGCCATCGCTGGGTAAGAAAGAGTTGCAGTAGTTTTAAAGAGGTTTGGCCTAATACTACACTCACATGTGATATGAATGTTGACAGACCTTTGGGTTGTTGTGCCTTCTTTCCATATGGGCTATAAATATTAAAACCAGTTTCAGTGAGGGGCAAAAAAACACAACCTTTAGAGCCCCATTATACCCACCGCATTGGTCGCTTTGCGCGCCACCGGTGATGTCATCACACAGCCACATCCATTTATATTCGCTGTTACGGTGCAGGTAACTGCAAGGTGTCGCCACTCAGACAAAACTTCCACATCAGCGCTGGTGCAGGAGGAGAAGAAGTCAAAATTGGAAGCAAAGAAATTGCCGAGTCCCCCACCACCACCACCCCCACACTTTTTTCCACAAAGTCTCATGTTTTCAAACTGTTGCAACATCTCCCTCTGTATAATCTGTGAATCTCTGAGCTTCTGTTCTGATATATCACTAGAATAGCGATCAAAAATCGGCATGATTGTACGCTCCTGTCAGCCCGACTGCAGCGGCAGCGGCACAGCACGCAGGTTTGCGAAAATCGAGGTGCCCTACCAGCCGAAATGGCAACTTGCGCCAGTGGATGTGACATCAATTTGACTTACGGTGCTGTTCGCAACAAGACAAATCCCGTCACGCTGTCTGGAGAAACACAAGTAGAGAATTTAGCACTAAAAAAACAACTTTGGAAGACACTTTAGTGCTCTGTCTCAGGCTGCTGGAGCTTCATATGAGCTTTGGCTGAACTTCAGAAATCATTTTGTTTTGTTCCTGATTTCACTTATCTGAGAGCAGCTGGGGTATGGAGAGAACAACCAATAACTCACTCAATACAGCGTGTAAATATAGTATGTTAATATATTTTAAAAGCTCCAATCATATCCATAAGTCCCATGGAGTAAAGGCTAAACTGCACATTTATTTTCAACAAGCCTGCTCACAAGAATTTTATTGGTTGGACAAAGAGAATGTTTAAATGTAGACACTATCACCATCTATCAGCCTGTGTTCAGACCAAGGTTATTATAGTTACTGAAACAATACTGTGCACTTAGAAAACTAATTAAAATAAAATAAAATGCTGAAAACATCTTTAGTTTTAGTATATTTGGTCAAACACAATAAGCATTAGGAAGACATGCACATTATGTTTACTCAGACTGGCGTGCCTGCATGGTTGTGAGCCATGTGTTTGTATTGTAATACATGTTCTGAGCTTCTTGAGTCTTGCTCATGACAAATACTCCCCCTCATTAGAATGGAAAAACTAAACTAACACTGAAACTGAACATTTTCAAACAATAAAAACTGAACTCAAAATGAGCAAACCCACTCTGAAAACTAACTGAAAGTGAACTGAATTGAAAAGAAAACTGGGAACTAATAAAAACTCAGGTTCAGACCTACGTCAGCCCTGCACGGAAAAACAATTTGTTCATTAATTTGAATGACTGCAGTGGGGGTGCAAACATTGGGGGGCTGCAGGCAAAACACACAGATTTGTTTTTCATTTGTTCAGCTTTTGCTGCAGTGCACCGTCATGTTAAAACTAGTATCTTGGCATCTAATAAGCTTTCAAACTTGCATATCTGATACTTAAACAAGATTTGATTGTATTTTGTCAGTATGTGAAGTAGCACATTTTCACCAAAGGAGACCCTGCTTTACCATTGTTGTGTTGTGCCTTTTTTCTTTTTCTTTACCCTCCTATTGTTTTAGTCTAATAAAAATATTCTTCTTAAATTAGCAGTGCATTTCATTTTGTGATTTCCCAAAACTGCCAAAGCCCAACCTGTTCATCAAAACTAGACTCAGGCTTTGTATCTGTAAGTGGTTTAAATTCAGAGTCAAATGAGGTACAGAGACAACTCATAAGTGATTTCTGACAGTCTTAGGTAAGGTATTTAAATTGATACATAAATGTTAATGGGGACCTATAATGCTTTTCCTTATTTTCTGTCATGTCTTTATATGACAAAAAATAAAGGGTGGGGAACGGAAACTAAAATGAGTTGTTTCAGACAGAGGATGAACTGAGTGACTGCACAAAGGCCCAGTATAAGATAAATAAGGATTATTATGAACTGTGAATCGAGCAAAGTTACTTTGGTAGAGTTTCAGAATGAATTATGGAGCTGCAAACAAGCATAATAGGCCACCTTTAACCTACAAATCTTGGAAACTGTTAGAGGAGACCAGAGGACCTGGAGAAAACCTCATAGAAAACATGCTAACTGGTAGTGAGTTGAAAACCTTGCTGTGAGGTGACTGCTCCTTCCAAAAGGAGGATTGTCCAAGGTGTCATTGGCTAACAATTTGTCAATCACAAGTCACTAGCCAATGTGCATACGGTTTCACAGTCAGCTCTACCCCTCTCGCATCACATCCTGTGTCAAAACACCAAGATGGTGAAGGCAAAAATGCTGAGCTCAAGGACTCATAACAGCATTTCGCTTCACATCATGGTGGTTACATTCATCTTTTCTACTGTCTATGGACTCTGATAAATGCTTAAAATTTGTACATTTTCAGTTTTACTTTTAATGTCACAGAGAACAGAAGCTCCTACCATCTGCTGTTCAAACCTGTTGGTCACAAGGGGCAGCCAATCAGATAAAAGTTGGCTTAAAGGGAGAGGAGCAGCTTATTTCAGATGGTGAATGATCTGAGGGTCTGCACCAAGGCCCAGTAGGAGAAACAAAAGGATTATTTTAAACTGTGAGTCATACAAAGCTATTTCAGCATGTTCCATGAAAATAAGCACATTTTATTTTTGCTTTCATATTGTGAACAGACAAATTATTGTGGTGCATCAGTGACTCTGAACAGGAGTCACTACAGCGCTCGACACTGGTTGTTTTTACACACAGACGGCTGAAGACAGCTTGTTTCAGTGTAGTGTGTGAGTTCTCTCTGATTTAACCTGGAAGTGGCACAACATGCTGCGGCAGGCTTGTCAAACTGTAGTAATCGCTCAGCTCTGTGTTTACTGCTGTGGTTCAAACTCTCAGTTCCTCTCTGTTTCTCCAGATATGACGGGAACTCTCTGCTCAGCAGTATTGAATGTTACGACCCAGTTATCGACTCCTGGGAAGTTGTTACCTCGATGGCAACCCAGCGGTGCGATGCGGGTGTCTGTGTTCTACGAGAAAAGTGATGTTCGCCAAGAACCATGAGAGGAAAAGCAAGCGGGAGGACAGGCAGCTAAACTGTGCTTAAATGCCTCTAAAACGCAGCCACAAAGGGAGATGTCTGTTCACCAGTATGCAAATAGATACTGTCAAAAGATTATGAAGTGCAGCAGTTTGGGCTGCCTCCTCTAAAGGATGGTTAACCCTTTACCACTTCACAGGGCCGTGCTACAGAGATTCAGCTTCGCCGTGGTAGACTTCACCTCAAAAGAGGCCTCCAAGGAGCCCATCAGCACTTGCATGACTCTCTTTGGTGGTACTTGTGTCTGTCGTTACCTGTGAGATTATTTTTTCAGTTTGTCTTCAAAGTGCAATATATTTCTACTCATGATAAGAAAACATAACACGATGGAGCAGATTTAGGCTCCAGTTGCTGCTATATGCCTTAGGACTTTGGCCTACATCAGACGGTGAGCATCCATGTTGCCTCCCATTTGACTTTGAAGATCGTTGCCCTACATTAGCTTGTCATCAAGTGAACTCATTTGGCATTTGCAAGGTCATTAATGGGACAATAATTCAGCTCCTTCTTGTAAACAGTGCTTTTAGATTAAAATCACTTTAATATGTTTAATACACATTGTTTCTCTCAGAAGATATATTTAGAGATGCTTTTGTTTTAGAAAATGACTGAATTGTACCAGTTGGTTCTTGATTAATTTGTCCCTCCATTTGGCAAATTTGAAAAATTATGAGGTGCTTGTGATTTATTTTTTTCCTCAGAGTATAGATTTGGACATGTACATGTATGATACACTCCTAACATCACTGTTGCCTGGGAAGTAAATAAACACATTGAGAACCAGACTATCTGTGGTACACCTGAACTGTCTGTTGAAGGGGACCTAGACTACATCAAATTTGCTTAGGAAGGTTCATAAATGGATGAATTGACCCTAAAGTATCTGCCTGGGAGCCATAATAAGAGCTGGTCAAATCCTCTAAATGCTTTAATTCTTCCTTTATTACCTCCTTTAGCAGAGGATACAGTGGACCATCCTTTATGAAAGGAAAGGAGATAATGCCAACCCACAATTCATAGTCCAGTATCACATGTAAAGTTTCAAAGGGCTTCACAGGCATAAAAACATATTAAAAACAGGGAGAAAAACTATTTTAAAAAGTCACTAACTGTCACCTATCAGTCATGTTGATTGGTTTTAATGACTCAGATCATGTCAATGTTAATCATTAATGCCTTTTCCATTTCATGCCATAACCTGCTGATGTTTTAAACCTTCAAAGACCTTAAACGCATAGGTGAGCTATGACCATTACCATAATATTGTTATGATAAAATCTGCTTCTTATCATGTTTTTGCCTTGCATAAAGAACATAGATTTACAATGCTTAACAAATTTATTAGGCCACCACCCAGTGTAGGGTTTATACCACAGCTGCCCTAAATTAACAGTATTGGTAATAAACAAAATTATTTATGTTTCTGTAATGGTTAATCCACCAGTATGAGCAAGCTCTTTAATCAAAATTATATTTTTAATACTAAAATATAATTATTGTTATCCATGAGTTTTCAAATTTACGGTTTTACAAAAAAATACTAAAGCACATTATTAATTTTTTTATTAAGATGCCAAATTGGTTATTTACTTGCATTCCTGAACAGAAAAATTTGTTTTAGGTAACCATTTTTACACATAAACTGTAAAAAAGTTTAAAAAGAGATAACAAACCAGGCAAATGTTATGACTTAATACCATTTTACCTGGTAGATGATTCTTTTCTCTGTGTGAATGAGGTTGACTGTGATTTGATGCTCTCTCACTGGCCTGCTCTTTATTCTGTATCACACAGTTAGGCCCTCCCCATGCCTGACGAAGCTGCTGGGCTTTAAAGCTTCTCTGACTGAGATACTTTATAATGTCGACAGTTTCACGTTAAGAGGTGAACGCCAAGGACCAGTACAAGATAAGTAAGCATTTCTTTGAACTGTGAATCATTCACAGCTACTCTATTGGAGTCCAAGAATAAAAATATAAAGCTGGAGAAGAGCATAAACGGCAGAGAGTGGCACAGGAGGACCAAGAACCATTCGGGGAAGGCCATAGGAAGTCAGAAAACTTTAACATGCGGCACCGAAAACAGTCTACATTAAAAAAGAAAGAAAGAAAAGCACTGTTTTATAATTAATTCATAGATTGCATTATTAATGTACAAAAATTGTGGGATTCTACATTTGGCAGTGGACCCAATGACTGTGAGGGGCCAACCTTTTAAAACTTGAAAATGTAGTTACGTAACATATTTTGATGGTACACTGAGAAGAGCAACTCCCTGCAATCTAGACCATAGACATGATAAAAGATGGATGTAACTTCTGGGTCTGAAAAGTGAAGCCAATGCCCAAGTGCCATAAACCTGCATTCTTTTTAGTAGCCATCAGGGGACGATACATGTGGTTCTGGTCCTACAGAAGTTTATGTGAAAACGGCCCCCAGACTTGACCTCTGTTAACACATTCCTGATGAGTTTATGGGCTCAGTCACTCATTTCAAGTCATTTTATATGAAACATTAAGTTCATTTTGTAAATTTTGGTCATTCTGAGGTTCAGGAAGGATTATGTGGGGTATGCTTGGCTAACCACTTGTGAGTGACAAGTTGTTGATCAATGGGCATGTGGTTTCACAGTCAGATTCACCCATCGCTTGTTACGTCCGGTATCAAAACACCAAGATGGCGACAGCAAAAACGCTCTTCTTGAGACTTCAAAACTGGACTTCACTGTAGCTACGTCCATCTTTTTTTTTTTTACTGTCTTTGGTCTGGACCACAGCTGGGGGGTGTTACTGTTAGGAACTCACATTTTTGGAGGGCGACGATCATAATTCAGAGGGCAAGAAGGTCCACCCTGTGGCCGCTCCTCTGATGACTGGTCTCCTTTCAGTGATGCAGATAGTCCTAACATTGCATATTCCCTGTACGCACTGTCAACTAAGTTAGTGCCAAAATTGGTGAGAAAAGTCATCGCTTAGATATACAGCTCCGGAAAAAATTAAGTGACCACTCCAAAATTATCAGTTTTTCTGATTTTGCTATTTATAGGTATATGTTTGAGTAAAATGAACATTTTTGTTTTGTTCTATAAACTACTGACAACATAACTCCCAAATTCCAAATAAAAATATTTTCATTTTGAGCATTTATTTGCAGAAAATGAAAAATGGTCAAAATACCAAAAAAAGGTCCAGTGTTTTCAGACCTCAAACAATGCAAAAAAACCAAGTTCATATTCATTTTTAAACAACACATTACTAATGTTTTAACTTAGGAAGTGTTCAGAAATCAATATTTGGTGGAATAACCCTGATTTGCAATCACAGCTTTCATGCGTCTTGGCATGCTCTCCACCAGTCTTTCACATTGCTGTTGGGTGACTTTATGCCATTCCT
>VUQI01002225.1:0-11204 GCA_015106735.1 Paratilapia polleni | reverse complement strand
ACATATGTACACAAATATAAAAAAGGTTCACTCACTAAAAATTGGTTTACCCAGAAGTTGCACCTACTTGCCTCAAATCTACATGCCTACCACCTTGCCATAACGCAGCTTGTGCCTCATGCAATTATGAAAACTTCATAAAACACTATAAAAAACGATGGACCCTCAGGAAATATGGTAAGAAACAGTATGATACTGCCACTAACGGTTAAAATGAGCCACATTCTTCTAAGATATGTTATATGGGTTAAAATAAATGCCTCTTCATCCGCTTCATCTCACAAATCCAGCACAAGCTCAACCCTCCCACCCCGATCCTCGTCTGTACTCCTAAACTCTTAATAACCACCGGCCCGCATTTTTGAAGTCATGCAAGAGGAGGACAGAAGCTCAAACTGGGTCACACTGCGTGCAGTGCTACTGCTAAATAAAAACTGACTAACCGTTAGGCTGCAGAAGTTCAGCAGTTCTCGTACTAATACTTCAAAGAACATGGCTGTAAATAGAGAGAAGAAATCTTTGGGGTACAAGTGGCCCAGAGGTGTGAATGGCTGTGGAGGTCAAGGGTTCTTTAACACAGCTCAACACCTAGAGCCAGAGACACACTTTAGCTTTGCCAGTATTGTATGAATACATTTCTGTGTGGCGCTGCTAGATGGAAACTTGCCAAAATGCATAAATATGCAAATCTGAGAAACTATAAATATCTACACATGGAATCACAGAAAAAAGCACAGAGAATTAATATACACAATGCACACAAACGTAAGCATGCCTTATATTTATTCATGTGATCATAGGGAACCAACATATAATCTAAACAGCATGATTTAGATAGGAGATTCCCCAGAAGGCAATTTCACTATTCAATTCACAGCCCATAATAGCTCAAGTGAAAGCTGTGTAGGTAATTTCTTGCTGTTGTTGGTGCCCTGAACAATTATCTCCTAGGCTATAGGGTAAGATTGCAGAATAAGATGTGCACAGAATGGCGTATATAGAGTCTGCTTGATTAAATTTAGATGCAGCTGAAAAGTTAGCTTCTGAATAATTTCTTAAATGCCTAAAATCAGTTTTTAGTACAGTGACATAGATTATTTGAATGTGTTTGACCAAAATGTGGATTTATTGACTTTGAAAGACAAAAGTGAAGTATTTTGTGAATAATTTGTACCCCATCACCAACAGATCAACATTAACAGGGATGAGCACTGAACTCTAGTGCAAAAAAATGAGAGTGGCTGACCAGCACACACTGTACACTTAGGCCCCAGTCTCATAGGCCTAGAGACTTGTTGGCAACCACCTGAGAACAACCAGTCGCTAGGGAAAAATTAGCATTCCCTGACTGGTTGGTGAGTCGTTGCTAGAGGTCGCTGGCAGTCATTAGGTGAAATTGGTTGCGAAGAGGTATGCTGCAGAGGCTGCACTGAAAACCTCCTTGTGATTGCTTTGGTCGCTAGCCCGTAGTTTGCATGGAAGATGGCAACTTGTCTGCAAACACTCATTAACTATTCGCTAAGTGGTAGCAAAACTGTGAAAAGTGCAACACAAACTGGAAACGGAGACTGTTTGCCTTCAAAGTAAAAGTTGCACCTTTTGAAACATGTTGATTTCAGGGTAAGGCGCAGCTTTTAATTTCAAAGCGAACATTCTGGTTGCTTTGGACTTTTTCAAGGTTTACCACTGCTCGGTGGTTAGTTGGTGAGTGTTTGCAGACAACTTGGCATCTTCCATGCAAGCTATAGGCGACTGTGGCGATCTGCTAGCAACCAAAGCAATCATAAGGAGGTCGGGGAATATACATTTTTTCCTAGCTACTGGAGGTTGCCAACTGATCTCTAGGACTATGTGACTGAAGCCTTACAAAATACTGTGTTACTCATTTCAAAAGGTCTGTGCTTATAGAGCATTTTTGAGAAAGATGACGTTCCCCGGTACTAGTGCTATTATAGAAAAGGTTTTCTCCACAGAACACAATTCAAATGCTTACAAGATGCTTCCACGTTACTGCATGTAACTTTTTTAAAAAATAAATACTTATAAAACAGCCTTTTTTTTAACTGCTTAATGCAACACACCTTTCTCAGTTTTTTCTATTGGTCACACTATGAGCATGTTATATGTATTTGCCACTCAGCTGGAAAAGAACAAGAGTTAATGGTTTGATAAACAGCTCACTGACGTAGGAGCTAAATATAGGTGCCTTTCTACCTTTAATTGAATTGAGAATCATTTTGACTTAAGAATAAATTCTGAATCAAATCATTAGATTACCAACTAGCACAAGGATGCGGTGTGTTTCCTTAATGAGACCTGAAATCTAATGATGTCTCATGTTTCGTAAAAGTAATTCAGTGTGTGCATTCCTACGACAGAGGGGTAACATCCGTCTCCTTTTGCTTAATTCCTCACTCAAGATGATCAAGGTTGCTAAAAAAAGCACCGCCCAATTTCTCCTTAAAGTCTCCTAAACCCAAACAGAGGTAAAGTATATGTAACAGGGGTATATATTCAGTAGACAGGGATTCCAGGAACTCATGCAGGAGATAAACCTTTGCCCCTTACACTCTTTTTCTGACCTACATTAAGAATCTGAAGTCCCTTATCTCTCAGTGTCGCAACAGTGAGCCTCGAGGATGTGTCGCTCCTCACACGTCAGTGTTTAGGAAGTGAACAAAGAGGTCAGCAGAAATCAGACTAAAGCATAATAGTTCTGTTTATGATTTTATGATGTACAAAGTGCAATTGATGTATAGGTGTCAGCCTACTGGATTCTGTTGGGGGGCAGGATTTTTCTATAAAGCACAATCCAATACTCTGATACCTGTTGCGTATTTTGTATTTTTTCACATGATGCTGTCGATAAAAGAAAGAACACAAAGGAGCATGCAGGGACAAAAGACGAAGCTTCGTCACTGTCTGCTCACATGGACTCAGTAAATCACTGCTTCCTGGAATCAGCACTGTGACCTTTTAGGATGGCTGGATGCCATGTCCACAAGCTTTATATGAAAAGGTTCATCTCAGTATATCAAAAGGAGGTATTACAGTTTTTGGTAGCTGATGAACAATAATGGGATGACACTGTGGCAATTTTTTCCATTGATTTATCTTTTATTTTTGCAAGGAGGTTCTTAGTATTGTCATTGGTAAAGTATTTTTGCCAAACCACTGGCATTGCTCAGCAAATGGCAATGCCAGTCCTTCACTCTAAGTATTTCAATAACTACTGGCTGACTTGCAATGAAGATATTGATTGAAGCTTGATGACTAAAATGCAAGCTATTGACCTGTGGGTGCATTTTAAAGTGAAGTAGACATGTGAAGAGGTACATGTAAAATGTGCAGTGGAGCCCTCACCTTAATTCTTAAATCACACTAGGGAAAACACTAGGTGGACCAAAATTATTACAATTGTGTGAAATGAACTTGTGATCTTGTTGCCTGTAAAATGGTTGCTTTGTAGACGGCAACTGACTGACCTGGTCTCCGTCTTCAAAGCGACCATTTGGTACGCCAATTTTTTTCCTAGTCAGAAGAAGGTTGCCATCCTATTTTCAAATCTAGTGTGACTGAGCCATTAGGGGGTGAACTTGACACCTTGTTATCCCAGGAAATAAAGCTTCATAACATGGATAAGGTATATTTTAAACCAAACTACGATCTTTTCCTGAACCTAACCAAGCAGTTTTGTGCCTAAACCTAATCAAACAGCAAGTAACAATGAAAGAAAACAGCAAGTGAAAGCAGTCTCCCAATCTAATGTTGGGTGCATTTTTGTGCTTGGGCAAGGTGCTGAACCCCAGTGGCTCCCGATGTCAGGAGCGCACTTAGCAAGGCATTAGATGTAACTCTGCACCTTTGTTTCATTTAGTATGTGCAGATATATGAATTAGGTCTAGTAATCAGAGGACAGGTGCGGCTCATGAGGTAGAGCAGGTACTGAACCAAAGTGCCTGCCCCTTAAATTAATGTATGTGCCATATAAGATATGGCGCATTTTTAACGAAGTGGGCTATTTTTTCTGTTCTAAAGAAAAGCCACATATGTGATTTTGCCAGACTGTGTGTTGCTTAATTCAGTACACATTTATGTTATTGCTGTTGCTTTTAAATTACAGTATATTTCCTGGCAATTTGCCATGAATGTTTTTCTCTTTAAACAAAGGTTTGGCCCACGCTCATGTCATACCTTCCTGTGTGCCAAATAGATCCTGGTGCCCTCCAAATTCATCTTTCCCTGCTTCTTTTAAAAATGGTGGTGGCAGGAGGCAAAATGGCAGCCTCAGCAGAAGCAGAGTCTGCCTCACAGCTCAATGCCAAACTCTGGCTCCACAGGTAGTCCTCGGTATTTCAAAAAATAGTGAGAGTTGCTGACTCCTTGCTGCGTTGTGCTTACTCTGGGCCACTTTGGCGACATCAAATGAAATTAAATAACTGTATTATTTGTGTTGGTATTTTTGAAACCCTGGAAAGAGGTGTTTTTGGTGAACTTTGGACTTCCTTATATTGGGTGATTATTTTTTTGGACTGTTTTCTTTGGTTGGCTTTGTTTTACACAGTGAATGTGCCTTCTGCTTTGGTCCCCAAGTTTTAGGTTTGGTGGTTTAAAATATATGGGTTTATGGTAGTGTGAACTTCATGTCATGTATCCATGAGGGCATCTGACCCTGTAAAATAAGTTTGTAAGTAAAATACTTTGTTGGATATTAACTCCGGCTGGCAAACTGATAAAAAAAAACAAACAAAAAAACAAACAGAGAAACATATGGGCAATCTGCTATGATTTAAAGTTCAAGGAATTCCACTGCTGCAAAGAAAAGTTGTTGTTTTTTATGTTCAACAAATGCATGATGTTCCCAAAGTCAATTAGTAATAATAAATAATCATGATTGCAGTTTTTACAAAACTAATTGTTATTGCATTTGTCAGTGCTATTTGTGCATGCATGTGAGTGGCAAGGTAGGGAGAATAAATCATCTGGGTTTAAGGGAGATTAAACTGCATTAGGAGACAATGGGACAGAAAAGGACACACGCACAGGCACACACAGAGTATACTGAGGTAGCTCCTCTCTCACTTCACACTCAGAGACTATTAAATTCACATACAGTGCACACACACACATACACAGCCACACACAAACATGTCTGTTTCCTAGACTGAAACCATTTCTCTGCTGGCGACAGCACAGCACCAGCCTTTTGGTCATTGTGGCATCTCTTTCTGATTGGTCGGTCCTGCACCAGCCTCTGGGGACCTGTGGGGTTGTGAAGATGAGGTGGCTGCTAAGAGACTGAGTCACAACATGCAATGCTGTGTGCTCGCAAACATCTCCCATGCACACCAGTGACAGTTACATAAACACAGGAAGACAGACTCAAGATAAACACTGCACTTGTATCTACACTTTAAAGTTAGTTTTTCAGTTACTTATTGGTTTACTGGTTCATGTTTTAGGAAAATGTGTGTCACATCAGTTCTAAAAAATCCCTGCCTAAAAGATAACTTTAAAGTAGAAAAAAACATTCTTGATAAAGAGTAGTTAAACAGTAGCTGACAAGGAAGGTCTCATTACAATTTGATGCAAAAGCCTACAATAGTCCAACTTACAGGTCAAGCTTGATTTGTACTTTCGTGTCGAATCGATTTATAGCCTATGACATAGCCTTGGCAAGTGGCCGGCACTGTTGCCAACATTTATACCTCTGCGTTGTGTGCCTCCACTTTGCTATAATTTCGCAGCTAAACACTAGTTTTGTGGTGGGGTTTCTCTCTTCGATTTGATCCATTCTCTTTCAGTCGATTCGAAAAATGGTGGTAAAAGAAGTAGCCGGAAATGCAAAGGAATGTAGTGCATAGGAATGTAGTGAATGGGCCAATCAGAGTTGTTGCAGGCTGTGTCGATGCAATGTGTAGTCACAGCGCAGGGCTTTAGAAGGGTTTGTGGTGACGATGTACCTGTGGTGTAGATTTAACGTAGAAGCATAAATCCACTGTCAGTTTGGGTGGTGGATGGCATAATCACATGGACCTCCAACCAGAAGGCCCATGCCTCTTTTTGTTTTTTGTGTTTTTGACTCTACCTTTTATATAGCCAGATGTCTACATAAGTTTGCATCATGGATCACGTTAGTTGACGAAGTAATATGGTCAGCAAGCCAACTAATATTTCCACTAAGATATCCTTTTGCTAATGATAGCAAGCTAGCTACTGTGACGCCACCCACTGGTTTCTGAAGTTCTATTTTGAAGCCTCGAGATGAGCGTTTTCGCTGTCGCCATGTTGGTGTTTTGAAATCAGATGTGCAGGTCTGACTGGACCTGCACATTTTTTTTTTAAAGATTAAACAAGTTAATTTGTGAGCTGGTGGGTAATCTATGGACAGCACCAATCTAGCTGCCTCTCAGAAAAAACAACCAGAGTGGTAGCAGGAAAGCAAAGACCAAACTTTTCTGTAACAAAGCAGGAAGTCTACATGTATACATGCTGTTTAAAGTAATTACAGCACAGAACCAAAGCATCAAACTGAATTTACAAATACATTTGTTAAATTTAGTTTATAACAGAAAAAAAATGTATATTAGTGAAGGGGTAAATGCTTGACTCTGTTTTATTTAAGGTAATTTTGGAGTCTGTTTGCCCTAAATGGGATTATGTCAGAGTTCTGCAATCTCTACCGATCTCTTTGATTGGGTTGTAATGAGAAAGAGTCAAATGAGGGTACAAACATACACTCAGACACGCACAAATTGGACAAACACACAACCGCAGATAGAGAGAAGACGGCACACTTTTTCTTTCTCTCTGGCATTTCCTATTCCTCCCTCCAGCCAAACAAGCCTGTTGGAGCTGCAATTATGGGAAGGAAACCATGTATTTATAGCCAGGCGAGGATCAACGGCAGAACAACTAGTTGTGTGTGGCACGGGAGGCGGTTATATTTAACATGCTGTGATGTCAACATGCGGCTGGTACGTTTCCATGGTTTCTCCTCCGAGACAGGGCGGGCACCTTCTTATCAGTCCAGCACAGAGACAGATGAGGCAGTAAGAGAGAGAGAGAGACAAGACAGACAGACAGACAGACAGCCAGGCTGAAAGGGCAAGAGTGAGAGAAAATAAAGATAGTGGGGTGAGGGTTTAAAACAGGAAACACAAATAACATTTCAACATAATGGACAGGCTGTATAGAGAGGCTCTCACCACACACTATAGGCTATTCACTGATTTTGTACCAACTACCCATTTAACCCTTTATGTTTTCTTGTAAAGCACTTCATGACGTCTTATCTAGAAAGTTGGTTTATAAATAAACTTTTCATCACCTTTGGAAGAAAACAACTAACTGTGTACTACTTTCTTTCTTTCCTTATTCCTGTAAACTCCTCTCTCCATCCCTCCCACTCACTCCCACTCCTTCCATCCCTCTGTCTTTTAAGGTTATCTGAGATGCTATCTGCAGTCTGATAAAGGTTAAAGAGGCTAGCTGGCAGCACCTTCCAGCTTGCTCAGAAACTCACCCTCCCCAGTGATAATCCCTCGCCTCATCACACCACTGTGGACAGTAGAATCTGAGAAGTAAAAAGAAAGCAAGCAGGTCTTAATATAAAAGTTATAATAATTTGTTTCCATTCAGGGGATTGATCATTAAGATGCAGCATTTGAGAATGATAAAAAAAAAATGTTAAAGCTTCAAAAGACTATGCCAACAGCTTATAAATAATACAAAATTATGTTGAAAACATACTCCCCATGGGTGTTAAGTCATGGAAATGTTGAAAGAGTTGATGATGCCTGCTGCTTCTTTTATTTACTATTCTCAAAAGGCTTAAACACACACCGTCTCTGCAGAGTAAATAGCGGTGATGAGAGCGGACAGTGTTAATATACACGAGTCTACTCAAAGCTGACTACGGTAATGAACCCAAGCTATTAGCTGCCTTTAGCCAAATTCAGCTAACAAACCGTATAATATATTTGCCCCCATGAGAAATGACTGTAACTCACACTCCACGTTAAATAGGCCTACAGTAGGTGTCAAGGCTCATGTCATGGTTGCACATTCTGTATTCGGTAATGCCGCAGTGACAGATCCCCGAGACTCCGAGCCAAGGCTGTGTTATCTACAATAGCACAGAGGGCTGTGTGGATTTAGCTGAAATGGGCAATAAACTGAGTAAAGGGAATCGGAGAGAAAGTGAGGGAGAGAGAGATTCAGGGAGACAGAGAGAGGAATAAAACCTAGAAAAATGCAGTGATTAGCTAAAGCTCCTTAACCTAACCGGTTTCATTAACAACATGCTACAGAGGATGTGAAGTGTCATAGCCGAAGACGCTCAGGCTAAAAGCCGTGCTACGGTAGCCAGCAGACAAGAGGCAACAGTTTAGGAGTCACTGGAAGCAGTGACTCAAAAAGGAAGAATGGCAGACACATACTGTATGGAGCACGACTGTCTCAATTTAAATTTTTATAAGTCTTTTTATGCTGAAACTCCCATATGGTTTCCTGTATGACTGGCCCTTTTCTGACTTTTTCTTAAGACCTAAGACTCAAAAGGACCAGGATGTACGTGGCCCTGCATCATTTGGGGGCGGGAGTAGAGGGGTGACATCAAACCTTTAAATAATCATCTGGAATGATACATCAAAAATACAGATTTGTGAAAAATTTTGTGAGCTATTTACCATTGCAAAGCCTTTGTCCTAAAGTGCATTATACTGAATACATTTTGGTCTAGTCATTAGGTGCAAATTTTTTTTTATCCTATTTTAAGTCTTCATGCTAAGCTAAGTGATCTTGTCTAACTCTTGACAAGAGTGTATTTCTCAAAATGTCAAAATATTCCTTTAAGAGGGTTTATGTAGCAGTGCGTCTTGGATCAGACACATTCTGCCTCTTCACATTCTATAACCCCATTTAGACATTTAGACCCCAGTCACACAGGCCTAGAGACTGGTCAGCGACCATCTGACAACCACCGGTCACTAGGGAAAAATTTACATATTCTCTGTCGCAAAGAGGTATATAGCGCTCAGTGGTTAGTTAACGAGTGTTTGCAGACCAGTCGGCGTCTTCCATGCAAACTACGGGCGACCACGGTAATCTGCTAGTGACCAAAGCAATCACAAAGAGGTTTTTGCTCTTGCATGCTCTTTGTAACCAATCTGATCCAGCGACTGCCAGCAACTTCCAGCAACCAATCACCAACTGGTTGGGGAATACACATTTTTACCTAGTGACCAGACGTTGTCATGGGTTCGCCAGCTGTTTGCTAGACCTGTGTGACCGAGGCCTTACAAAACTTCAGCAACACAGACATGACAACGCAGCCCTAGAGATGGTCGGCAAATCCTTGGCAACCTCTGATCGCTGGGAATGATATGTATTTCCCAAATGATTGGCAAGTGGTTGGTAGAGATTGGTGACAGTTGGTAGTTAAAACTGGTCACAAAAAGGTATACAATGCTGCACTGTGATTGCTTTGGTTGCTAGCAATTTGCTGCAGTCGCTCATAGTCTGCACGGAAGACGGCGAATTGTCTGCACACTTGCAAACTACTCATCAAGCAGTAGTGAAATTGTGAAAAGTGCGATACAAACCAGAAATGAAGACCATTTGCCGTCAAAGTAAAAGTTGTGCCTTTTGAAATGAGTTGGTTGCAGTGGTAATGCACAACTTTTACTCTGAAGGTGAACTTTCTCCATTTTTTCAGGTTTTACTACCACTCAGCCAGTAGTTGGTGAGTATTTGCAGACAAGTCAGCATCTTACATGCAAACTATGAGCAACTGCTACAACCTGCCGGCGACCAAATCGATTACAAGGAGGTTTTTGGTGCAACACCCTCTTTGCAACCGGTTTCACAGGGTGAGAGCCAGGAACCTCAAGCAACCACTTGCCAATTGGTCAGGGAATACACATTTTTCCCCTGGCAGCCCTCGCCAACCGGTCTCCAGGACTGTGTGACTGAGGCCTTATATGGGAGTCTTTTTGTTTTACAGTCCAGCAATAAATTCTCAGTAAATATAAATTATTTTAAGACATGACAGAACGAGGATGACATGGAGTTCTATAAATATTACAGATGGCAGTGACAAACCATTACCCAGACTCTTTCCTGTGTCAGGACTCCACTACATTTCTACCTCTAATCTCTTGCTCAGCCCCAGTGACATGACTTCATAGTCAATTACATCACAGAGGCCACCCAGGGTTAACACAAAGGGGAGAAAGGGAAAGCAGTCAGGAGGTTAGCGTAGCAAATTATGTGCAGAGTTAAATATTCTCCCAAGTACACCTTATAGACAATACCAGAGGTTCCCAACATTTTTTATCTGACACAGCCCCAAGGCCCTGTCAGAGGGCCTGGATCTGGACCACTGTCAGCTTATTATTTAGACTTATTGATTACATTCAGCTTACCATTCATCAGTTATGGTTAGCAAACTGTCTCAACTGTTATCATTAACTATTGGCTTACTATTTTAATAATTTGCCAACCTATTTTCAACCTACTTCATTTAACAGCTATTAACTTTACTTGACCACTTTTAACATACAATCTATTATGTTTAGCCATGCTTTGCCATAGTTTTAGCTACCCATTTCAACTGTTTATACTTTTAGAGAACAATTTAACTGCTAGCTATAAATTTTGTTATTAATCTCCACTAATTTCCGCTACAGCAAACGTTTCCCTGGGAATTATTGGACTATACTGTGGCACAGATATGTTTGTGTTTTTGATGCTGGAGTACTGAGAAAAAGGGTAACATTTGGCAGAAGTGAAAGGGTAAAATTAGGAGAGGAGAACAGAGAGCAAAGGAGAAGAGGCATAACGTCAGAGTGACAGTAAATCATGACAGAAGAATGGCGCACAAAGAGAGTGAATGGATGTTGGAGAGCAGCCATAGTGAGTGATTCACATCTATTTTCCACCAGCAGGCAAATGAATCGCACAGTCAAAAGAAAAAAAAAAGAAATCTCAAAATAGTACCCCCCACCATTATGTATGCATGTGCGGCTTTTTCTCCCTCTGTGAGACAAAGGGCACACATCAAGGGCATTATATTACCATGCACGTGAGTCCCATGTGCTATTGCACAAAAATAGATCATAAGTCTTCTGCAGTGAAGCTTTGCCTCATCAAAGTGAATCTTTTCTCCATAAATGCTGATCCATAAATAAAATGCTACGCTC
>VUQI01002223.1:0-10110 GCA_015106735.1 Paratilapia polleni | reverse complement strand
TTTAAAAAAAAAAAAAAAAAAAAAGGAAGAACAAAAAACATACGAAGGGATGAGCAAGGGAAGAAGGAGAGAGGGGGAGAAAAGGGAGGAAGTTAGGGAGCAGAACGAGATGGAGGAAAGGATATGAAAGACAAGGGAGGTGGAGAGAAAGGATTAATAGATGGAGAAGAGAAACAAGGAAGGAGTGAAAGCAAGAAAGGGAAGTATGATGTGGAAGAAAATGGAGGGAAAGAGAAAAGGCAGAAGAAAAGAAAAGGAAGAAATGCAAGATAAAACAGAAAGGTATAAGGTAGATGGAGAAAGAAATAGAGGGAGGAAAAAGGAGGAGGCTCACAAAGAAGGATGGCTCTAAGAGGACAAAGAGGGAAGAAAAAAGAAGTAAGGAGAATGTTGAGGGAAGAGGAAAAAAGAAATCATGAAAGGATGGATAAGAGGACAGAGGGGAGGGAAGAAATGAGGGAAAAGCAGAACAGGAGATCATACTTTTTTGGTGTCACAGGTCTGGATATGAGCACAATGTTTTGCTGAAATAAGAAACATCTCTGAAAAAGACGTCGCCTGGATGATATTAGAGAAAGTGCAGTTTTTGGCACTTCAGCTTTGGCTTTGTTTGTCACCACTTGATTCACACTGCATGAGAAGCTATGACCTGTCAGGTGGAGAGCTGCAGAAATCAGATTAATTGTGGGTTTTTCTGACTGTTAAAAGACCTGCAGCCATTTTTTCACACCACCTGAACCAAATGAACGAGAAGAAAACTCTTTCCAAGAAAGAAAGCTCCAGCCTCTCCTCTCTGTCTGACACACACAGACCCAGCAGGCGCTCATTTAAATGGAAACATGACATTTTTCCTGAGTTGACAACAATTACGCTCATTATCGAAAGTGCTTTCTGTGTAAAAACCCAATTTAGAGTCATTTATCAAACCAACTGGTCAACAAGCTTAAACATGCAGAATGGCTTCCTTCCACCTCTAGTGCGTTTTACTCGACCACAGCATGCTCGATGAGCTCGCTTTTGTGATCATTACTCTGGATACTAAATTTCCCTGTATTTGATTATGATCATCTAAACTTTTTCACTTTTAAAATAAAAATAATTCTAAAGAAAAAGAGCCAGAAGGATAAAGAAGAGGATAAGGAGTTTTTACAGTCATAGAAGGCCAACAGCTTCACCCTGACTATGGGAAGATGAGAGAACCTTCACACCCAACTAATGCACACACTTTACTATTTGTTTTTAGTTTCAGGTCACATTGTCATCGCAGTAAAGAGCAGTTTTTGCCTCCAATTTTCCTCATATCATGCACACTTGCACTAAACCTAAACTCCTAAAACCAGGTCTGAACCCTCAAACAGGACCATCAAGTGTCCTCACAAAGTGTAAAATTCACACCAGTCCCCACAAACACAGGCATACAAGTGTGTGTGTGTGTGTGTGTGTGTGTGTGTGTGTGTGCGCCCACACACGAATGATCACCCTTGTTCATGCATTATGTAAAACAGTGCTCGCTGTTTCCTGTCCTATGATAATCTGGGCATTATGAAATGTGAGATTGTTTTTAGCTGCTTCTGCATGTTTTATTGATTCTTCCTCTGATTTCTCAGCAGATGCAACATAAGAAACACAAGCTGCAAATAAAACAACAAAATCCTTTTTTATGACACAGATTTTTCGGTTTAACCGTAGATATATTAAGCTCCACACAGACAGGACTGAGGTGAGCTGATCTAACTCTGGAAAATGTTTTGGAAATTTAGCAACCACGAAGGCGACACAAAGAAATGAAAGGTAGCAGAAGAGCTGCAGCCTGAAGCTCCTTAATGTGCTGCTGTAATGTCAGCTACAGCGACAGTTTCTGTTTGCTGTGGACCCAATGTACCTCTGAAAATAATCTAAGAGTCTAACAAAAATAATAACAAAGGAATAATAAAGAAATATCTCCAAAAAATAATAAAATGTTTTATAATTTTTGGATCATTTTAATTACATTTCCACAAAATATTTTATGAAAAATACATTATTAAAAGATGAGGGAAAACTCCAGAAAATATTAATTAAAAATTAAATAGAAAATAAAATGACAAAAAAACATGAATGAAAAAAAACTTCAATATTATTGATCAAATACCCAAAATATGAATAAAATCCCTAAAAAACTGCCAAAAAAAAGGTAAAATGCCTAATAAACGGTCAGAAAAATATCAGTGTTGGTCTAATCAGGAGTGTAATCTATTCACTGAATTTTGTATTTTAATCAGTTAAGCGTCACGTTTCTGAACGGTGAGCTCTGTGAGATCAAAAGAAGCAGCAGAGCTCCAGATGAAAACCCAACCAGGCGGCTCTCACAGGAGTTTTTCAGCTTGGAAATCTGAAGCTTCCTCAGACTTTGCTTCCTTTTGTTCGGCTCTTACAAAGACCTGTTTCTGTGTGCAGCCGGCTGCTCGCACCTCTGACAAAAGCTCAATTTTCACTCTGACTAATGAGAAGCAGCTTCTGTAATGAATCCATGTCTGCTCAGAGCTTTCTGCTTGTTTAGCGGCGTTTCATGGTCCCCTCCTCCTCGCCACTCTCCCGCTGCTTTAACGAGTTTCTTAAAGCACAACTCAACGTCAGCCTGTCGGGTGGATGCAGATTATTTTCCTTTGCAGGAACAAAGACAGAAATGAGAGACACTGGAGGAGGTCTCGCTCTCGTCCATGCTGTTTGTCATTGTTACAGCTTCAAATTAACCCAGTGCTCCCAGTTCAGACTAGTTTTGAAATAGTTTACTTCTCTGTTTTTTTTCGTCTCTGAGGGGGAGTTTGGGTTTTAGAGGACCAAAGAGACTGTGTTTCAGGAGTCAGTCCAAACTCTGACAGCCACTCGAACGCTGGTCCTGCTCTGATTGTTAGAAACACATCTTTATTTCTATTCCTGCTAGTCTCACGTTTCCAGCTCGTGTGTTTTTAACTTCACAGTTCAGTTAGCTTCAAAGTTTGGAGCTGATGTGAAGAGGGTGGGAGCTCTTTACCTGTTTTCTCATAATCAGTCCATGACTGTAGGAAAGATTGTTCATATTAGAATATTTAAAAAGGTTTTTCTTGCTTTTTATTAAAGTAGAGTTTATTTACACCAGATGTTTAGCCCGTAAAACCTCTTTTATTTCTCCCGACACAAACTCTGCAGTTTAGATTCTGATATTTTCATAGTTGTACAAAAACGGAAACATAAAAGATTCTTAAGAACAATAAATAACTGTCTAGAAGCAGTAAATGAATTGAAAACCTATAGGAATATCTAAAGCATCCACTCAGTTGCTGCCATGTCTTTACACTTTGAAATCAGGGTTTTATCTGTTTATAATAATATTGAGGTCTTATAATAATTTATAATAATACCCGTACCCGTACCCTTCTAATTACCCAACCACAAACTCTGACCTATCAGTGCTTATAGTCAAGACTCAAAAGTTTGAAATTTTTCATGAAAACTCAAACTTTTATTCATCAAATGGCATCAAAATGAACAGGAAATGAAGTGGAGACATTGTTGAGTGTCAGGATGTGATGAAAGGGCCCAGGCTGCAGGATATGTAGGCAGGTATAAACATCAAAAAGGCTGATAAAAAATCCAAAATCCAAAAAACAAAACAGCAGTCCACAGAGGAGCACGAGAAGAGTGAGGAGTTAACACGCAGGGAACAAACAGAAGAACAAAAATAAAGGGAAAGACGGGTTCATATATGTACAAACAAAACTCATGAGAAAAAAACCGTCAAAATAAAACAGGAAGTAACCAAAAGACGGTCATTACCGAAACACATAAAGACAGAGGCAGGAAAACACAGGAAATTAAAAACAAAACGTAGACTTAAAATGATCATTATGTTCTTCAAACTTCCAGAAAGACCATCAGCTTACTGCTGCTTGTTAAATAGTTCCTCATAGTTTGGAGCTGTGCTTCGGCTCACTGTGCTGTTGGAGGAGGAAACAAGCAGTGCCCACAGTGTGCAGCATGGTGATAACCTTCCACTTTACATTATCAAAGCACCCAAACCATCACATTTCTCCACCATGCTGTCAGGTGGACTCAATCACTCCTTCAGCAGCTTTTCATTTGTTCTCTGCCTCACAAATGTTCTTCATTTAGATCCCATCATCTCAAACTTCACCTGTGTGTAGCCATTTTTTTTTTTACAATCTTTCTTTGTCTGTCAGTCTGTCTGTGGTCGTGTGTCCATATTAATCTTTCTCCTTTATTGTCCTGTCTCAGGAATTGCTTTTTCTTTGCACCTCTACCTCTGGGGATGAAAGCCAAGATTTCAGGTCTTCCTGTGCAGACCAAGAGTTTCTGTTACGTTTGCTGATCACTGTTTATGAATACAGATAAATCAAAAAAAGCGATGGTTACTTATGTTATGTTGGAATTATTTACTAAAATGAGGATCATTGAGGACATGTAATATTTTTCTTAAACTACACGGCGTGGTAATAATTTGGACGTTTATAGGATGTCGAGAAATTGAAAGGCAGATCATTGTGAAGTACAAACTGATGGTGAAGAGTGCTGGTTTATGGATCTGGTTGTGAACTCATTTTATTTCAACTCGTTTCATCTTCATATTTCTAAGAAGCAGCTGAATGTGAGTCTTAGGTGGAGCTGTGTGTTTAAACAACAGTGTCATCTGCATAAAAGTGCACATTTCCATCAGCAACATATTTGAATGGTAAAGACTCATTTTTGTGTCTAATTTTTTTTTTAACCGACTTCTGAGACATGCAAAGAAAAAAGTGTGTTTCATCAAACACTGGTGTTAAACCTGCTCTTACCAGTACTTATTTTCCATGTTATTTGTTGTACTTTATTCAGTGTTTTCTGGTCTTGTGTGTGTCCATGACTTCTCTGAACTGTGTTGTGTGAGACTCACATACCTGCTGGTCCTTTTCATCACTTTTAAAAAGCCATCTCTCTCTTTGTCGCGGCGGTAGTCGGTCGCCCACGCTTTTCTTTTTGTTGTTCTGTCACTCTCTGTCCACCTTCTCTGTTATTAACATGGTAAAAACATTTTTCTGTGCTCTGACCTGTGATTCCTCTTCTAATGAGCACGCTGTGGGCTCACATCTCTCCTGTTTGATGTCTTCAGTCCTGTTTGATGCTCAGGAGCTCAGAGACTCCCTCAAAAGCAGCGGTGTTTACGTGCTCTTTACTGCCACAAATTACTGTTATTATGTAAGACTGCACATAACAGTTGGTTTTGTTAGTGAATTCTCTGCACACTATAAATTAGATTAATCATTCAGTATAAGCTATAAAATGTTGTAGTAGTTTAATCGACTTTAGTCAGTTATTTTTCATGTACAAACTAAATTTTACAGTTATTACAGCAGAATTAAAATACATAAACTATAACTGGACATGCTTTGTGTTAACTGAAGAGTTTCCAACGTGGTGGATGAATAAAAGACGGCGTGACGGCTTCGTGAGGATCCTATGGTGACCTTTCAGCCCTCTGAGGTGTTTCTGATGCTCATCTATAAACAGCAATGATACAACACATGACGTAGGCCTGCAATGAGACGTGTGTGTATGTGTGTGTGTGTGTGTGTGTGTGTGTGAGTGTGTGTGATTAGCCTAATGATCATTATAATTTGCTATTACAACCGCAGTTCCTGTGTGTGTGTTTATCTCACCATTCACCATAATAATCACCACCATCTGCCCTGTGTGTGTGTGTGTGTGAGAGAGAGAGGCACAGCGGGGTTAATTAATGTGTGTGTATGTATGCATGTCTTTCTATCCCCGGGTGGACACTTGCTGTTCCAAGCCGTTGTTGTGAGGACAACATTTAATCTGTTGTTTAACATATTGAAGATACTCAGTATCATCCTCTGCTGATTATTCTATGGCTCCTAATGGCAGTGAAGTGCTGTTCAGTGACAATGATCAAATATTCAGGACTTCAGCCTCCTGATTTAATAAAATCCCTCTAAAATCCACCTGAGATCAGAACAGTGGGGAATGAAAGACGAGTAAAAGAGCTTCAGATTCAGACAGCAGGGTCACACCTGACGTGTTATTAAGAAATATAAGACGAAAGACCTCAAACTATAATTTCCAGCAACAACACTGAAGCTTTAATCTCAATAATCTTAACAATTTTAATTTGTTTATGCATTAGACACTTTTTAGTGGCACTATCTGAACAGATTGTTTCTTAACTTCAGAAGTTAAAATTCCTTCCCCGAATGGTAGTCTTAAAAGCTTCAGTCGAAGGCAAATCTTTCTTAGGTCCTTGAAGATGTTTCACCTTTCATCTGAAAGGCTTCTTCAGTTCTAAAAGCTGATGGAGAGTCCCAGGTGTTTAACCTGTGGTGGACATGTGAGTCCTTAAGGTCACATGACTCACAGCTTGGGGCACCCTGTGGCTCATGTGACCCTAATGACTAAGGACCACTTCCAAGACCACTAGAGGTTAAATACCTGGGACTCCCCATCAACTGTTACAACTGAAGAAGCCTTTAGTGTGAGACATGAAATGTCTTCAAGAACCTAAAAAAGAAGTCCAGCTGTCTGCAACTGAAGCTTTTAAGACTACCATGACCTGTATAACTGAAAACCTACACATACAGTCCACTAATCACTGACGTCACCAAACGACCGGCTCCCAGCACGACACAGACTCCAACACAAACTCCACATAAAGGAACAAAAACCTAAAAGCAAAATTACTTTATCAGCTAACGTTATAAGCTAACCATCACCAGAGTGTAGCTAAATTATAGCTAGTTGGCTAACTGCATCTCGCTTGCTAACATCATTATTTGCAAAATCATATCAGAGTATAAATGGTAATGGGCTAGCTTGCCAAATGAATCCAGCAGCTAATATGATCCATGATACTAACCTTTGTATAATGTCAGATTGTATTGATTTTAGCCATTATCAGCTTGTCAGTCACCTGTGAAACTCAGCAGGTTCAGACCTGTTTCTAAGGTGCTGTTTTTTTACAGTAAGAGGAACCTGTGGTTCAGTTCTCCTGAATCAAACTGAATCAGTAAGAGAATATTTGTGTTTTTATTAAATATGTTGGAGGAAACACATTATGAGCTGCAAAGCAACAGTCTGAGTCACTAAATCTCCTGATAATCCACTCAAAATGAACCAGACCTTTCTTAAAGCCCTCTAAATCTCTGAGCTCACTCTATACTCAAATCCATGTTGCATCTCAGAAGTGACTGAAGAACTCACTGTTCATACATGATGGTGACATGAGGTGTGTTTGTGTTGTTGACGCTGATCAGTCTGACATTTCCAGTTCCCGCCGCATTAATCCGTCTTCATCAATATTAATTTAAAATGTCGGTGTTCAAATGCCAAACACTGTCTGACATCAAATGAAATCACACAAACAGTGAATCTGTCATCTCACTGCTTCATCGTCCAAACTGAGAATCTGCAGCTCTTTGTTTATCTGCTTCACTTAAAAGGGGACATGTTCTGATTGGTCCTTATTTTCTGTCAGATAAATGTAATGTTACAGGGTCATGTGTTCATGCCAAAGTTTCAGATAATGCGGACAGGTTTTCCTCTTCCTTGTGTTTTTGAATCCTTTATCATTTTGTTAGTCCTTAGTTTTTTGGTGTGTCCTTATGTTTCCGAGTCTTTTCATTTTCCATTTGCTTCCTGTTTTTCCCATTTTCTGTGTCACTGTTTTATTCTTAATCCTTCTTCAGTTTACCTCCTGCTTTATTTTGAAGGTTAGATTCTCATGTGGCTTTTTGCGTTGTTACTTCCCTCCTTTGGTCCATTTCCTGCCCTTGTTAATGACTTTTCATTTATTCTGTGTTTTCTCCTTCGGACTCCATTTCTTCCTTTTCCAGCCCCCAGTATTTTCTTGATTGAGTTTACCCGTGCCTTATTATCCCTCTTCCTGGTGCATATTTAGTCTGTTTTCTCCCTGAATCTGCCTTTTTTCCTGTCCCTGCCCTTGTTAATGTCTTGAGTTCGGCTGTCCCTTATTATCCTTTCTTGTTGGTGTATATATTTCCTGTGTTTTCTCTGTCAGTCTGTGTTTTGTTCTTTTCCTGCCCGTTGTTGATTGATTTCACCTGTACCTTGTTATCCCTCTCCATGGTCCGTATTTGCTGTTTGTTTTCTCTCTCAGTCTCCATGTCTTCCCTTTCCCACCCACTTCTTGTCCTTATCATCTTCACCTGTACTTTATTATCCTCCTCCGGTTCATATTTATTCTGTCTTTTCTCCCTCAGTTTTTGTCAGGTCATCCTTTTATCTCCCTGCTGTTTCTCAGACCTCCATTACTGCATTCAGAAATTTAAGTAAAAGAACATAAGTTAACTCACGTTTTATTATAAACCTGGAGGTGGAGGAGAAATATTAAACATGATGAGTTTCATTGTGTATCAATTGGCTCAAAGTAACACTGTCACATCTATATTTTTATTATATTTTTCCAATATCACATTTCATCACCTCATTTGTTTTTATGTTAAGATCTTTTAAACCTGTTAGCCCTGTGACAGACTGGCGACCTGTCTAGGGTGTACCCCACCTCTTGCCCTGTGGCAGCTGGGATAGGCTCCAGCCCCCACCCGTGACCCTGAATAGGATAAGAGGAAGAAGATGGATGGATGGATCTTTTAAAACAACTGAAGCTATAGTGAAGGCAAATCTACAGTATGAAGTATAAAGTATCAAAAGTTAAAAATATCTGCACAGATACTTCTGTTTTGTGGTAAAATCTGAGTAAACCTAATTAGTTACACCTCTGTCTCCGGAAACATTAAGTATGCTAAACTTGAAATAATCTACAAAAGTCCGGGTCAGGTCTGGAGTCTGATCATTCAGACTTGAGTGTGAACTCAGTGTCCATCTGTGGAGATGGAGTCGCATGAACAGATGTCTCCCTTTATGGGGAACATTTGTCTCACTTCCTTCTGTTCCACATATTCAGAAAACGTCCCACATTTAAACTGGCCTTTCTTTTTTAAAGCACTGCAGGACAAACAGATTTTTCTAAAGTCCGACTTTAGCTGTGATGAGAACAGTGAGGATTGTCATCATGGGCCAAGTGCAAGTTGACATGTCACCATCTTTTGCTGCCTACACTAAGGCTAATGGTAAAACTCATCACAAAGTTAAAAGCTGTGCACACAATGGAAACTACCACAAAGAAAAGGAAAAGTAGCTACAACAAAGAGCGAGAAACTAATTATGAATGTGTGTAACCGCTGGAAGGCATCTCTCACAGTCTTTTGTCTTTATTTATTTTTACTTATATGTATTTCTAATTTAACTTTGCTTTTTAGTTATTATTATTTTCCAATACCACACTGGGGAAAGTATGAAGTGACACAGAACATCAAAGTCTCACAAACATGTGGCTTAAAAAGAGATGTGCAGCTCTGCAGAAGCATCCTGACTGAAAGACAAGCAGATCAGCAGCTGAAATATCAGTTTCAACAGTTACTGGGATGGAAACAGGGATTAAACAAGCGTAAAAACACTATCAACTTTAGATTCTTTTTATGCTTGTTGTATGTGCCTTGAGATTGTGTTGGAAAGTTACATTCAGATGAAATTCTGATATGTCCTTCATGTGTTAATGCCAAACCTGTAACCTGCATACTTTGTTCAGTTGTTAAGATAAATATATGAAAAGTTCACACAGCCTTTGTGTCCCACAAAAACAGACTCTGGCCATCCTCAAACATCAACCTCAGGGGCTAAGAAATGAAGCCAACGTCAAAGTATGAAAAGCTGCAGTTCTTCTAACGTCCAACAGAGGCTCCAGTAGTGAGTCAGTCCCCATAGACTCCCATGTTAAAATGTCCAACTTTACAGCAGAAATAAACATGTTTACAGCCTGATACAAAAACTCTTTGGTCTCTGTAGCTAATTTCCCCCTTCATAAGACCTGTTTATAACTCACCTCTTTAAATTGTATTAAGGCTTAAAGTTTGCATTATTAGGGGCGTGGCCTCTTTGACTGACAGGTGGATGGTGACACAGGCGGCTGTAGCTGCTAGCTGTCTGCTAGGCTTCACCTCAGCTAATTGGAGTCCCTGAACTGGACCTCTGGACCGTGTTTGTGCTGTTGGAGCCTTTTGG
>VUQI01002220.1:0-12866 GCA_015106735.1 Paratilapia polleni | reverse complement strand
GCCAAAAAAAAAAAAATCAATCTAAAGCTGTCACTCTGTTTTTTTTTCCTGACATTTTTTACAAAATGATTAACTGTAATTGGGAGATTAATTGGTGTATGCAATCTGATAACGAAATCACTATGAAAAGATTCAGAATTGGTAAACTGGTATTTAATTTAAAGGAAAATGTTTAATATTTTTGGGGAATAAATTTGCCTTACTTCATACAATTAGATGAGAAGATCAGCATCACCTCCACATCTGTCTTGTAGCTGTGGAAAAGGCATTAAACATTAGCACAGCAGAATGTGGAATCGGGGGATACAGGTACTAATTTAAAATAAAAAAATTTTTTTTAAAAATCACATATTGGCACTTTAAAGGCCACAAGTTCATTGTTTTCAGCCAACTCTGGACAGCCCGTAGAATTGCAGCATAAGCAAGCAGGAAGTTTTGTGCACCTGCAATCCATACAGTATTTAATAACAATTGTGAAGTCCAAATTAGAGCACCAAATTGGTGATGTTTACCAACAATTCATATGGTAAGATAATGAATGGGTCAACAATTAGGTAAAGGATAAGAAATTTTTTATTTTTAATGCTAAAATGAATAATTAGCTAGCTACCCAGGGTTAGTCTATGGACTATTTCCATTGTCAGTTATATGATCTATCATTGGCAGCCTGAGTTCCTGTTGAGGAAGAGGGATTGGTCAGGCCATTGGCCAGGGTCAGGAGAAGTACACTATTTGGACAAAAGCACTGGGCCACCTACACATTATACCTACAGAAGCTATTTGGCCATGGAAACCTGTGTCATGAAGCTCCCGGTGCACCGTTTTGGTGCTGTTAAATGATGAGTTTTGGCCTGTGTTTTCACTTTTAAAGTCTGTGTTAGGGTACAAGTGCGATGATGGTGGCACAAACGTACTAAAATTTTTAACCAGGAGATATAAGTTTAAATTTGTTCCTGGACCATTTTTAAGTCTAGCTGTCACTTGCTGTTCCACTCACTGTCAGCTTAGGTTTGGGCACCAAAACTACTCGTTTAGGTTTAGCCACAAAATGAAGGCCTGTCATGTTTCCGAATAACTCCCCGTTTAAAAAAATAAATAAATTAAAAATTACAACTTGATATTTTCCTTTTTTTTAATTTTTTGAACATCAAAAATAAAACATCTTGCAAAAATTATAGAGCTTAAGAACGTATCTCTGAAGGTGTATTTAATTTCGAAGAGACCCAGGCTAGTCATTTAACTCGTCAGCAGGGTAGCTTTCCACATATCTACCCATAAAAATCACAACTTGATGTTTTACTTTCCAAATGTTTGAAAGCTCAAGGCCTGTTACAGTAATTTGAGAGCTTCAAGGGTTTTTAAAAGGCATATTTCTGAATTTTGAAAAGAGCCAGGCTAGCTAGCCCCCCCCCCTTTCTTGTCTACATAAACTATGCTAGCTAAGCTAAGCCAGACTCCAGCTCTGAGTTTAACGGTTATTATGAGAGTGGTATTGATCATCTCATCTAATTCTCTGCAAGAAAGCCAATAAAAAGGTTGACGTTTGACAGATGTTTTCATAAAGGCAGCATTCTTGTTTCTAATATTTTTTATTTGCACTGCATCTGTTTAATGTTTTCCTGCTGATGCTTTTCATTGTAACTGTATTTGTTCATCCGCTTTTCACCCTGACCCGTTTCACGTTGACTTCGTCCTCTAAAGCCAGACCCTCCAGCTCCGACCAGGCCTTCGCCGGCAGTCCCCCACCCCACCCACACACCATCTTCCTCCACCTCATCTTCCCCTTAATTTAAAAACTGGTTCATATATGGGCTCAACTGTAAAACAGTGAATTTATGTATGTGAGTAACGGGTCAGGAGTGGGAGGCTGCTGTAGAGTTACTGTTAATGAAGGCTAGTATTGATTTATCTTTAGCTTTTGAATATCTTTCTGCAGAGATGGATGTTTCTGGAGTCATTTTTTCCACTTTTATATGTTGAAGCAAGCATTTTGTCTGTTTATTGTAAAGCAGTGAAGTGTACAGTACACACAAACAGGGTAAAAGCTTTTGTACAGCAGCCTCATCATGTATAGAATGATTGTACTTTTCCTGTCATTTTTCTGATCATTTCCTTTTGTTGACATGCTTTAGTCCAAACTGAGATTATCAATGTGTTTGATCTTAAATAAACAAACGTGGCAAGTTATTCAGGGCACTCGGATTTCAAATGACTTTCCCCCTTAAAAATACAAGAAATGTTATTTGATTTTTACTCAATATTTGTTGGTTTTGTTTCGTATCAGCATGATTTTACCACCTGCCACCAAAGTAACAATGCCAGACCTTTCAAAATAAATAAATTTGGAGATTAAATCAAATATATTTCAGATATTTTGGCTTTCAGCACTGTGACACTTTCCTGAAAAGGCATTCAGGGTGCAGTGGGGGCAGCTTTTTGTTTTGCAGATGCAGGGATAGATAGTTAAGTTCAGCCGAAATAGTTCATGTCGTGCTGGTTGCTATGATACTGCACTGAAAGCCCTTTTGAAGTTGCTGAAAACTGAAGTATTTTTAGCTCCTAGCACTCGATGCTCTATAGGCTCTAAAAAAAACTTGCTAATTTCTCAGCACTTGAGGTTGAATTGGGTTTTTTTTGCATAACTTCCCCCAAGATAAAAGAAGAAAAGTTGCTATAAATTGTGTACTGAACTACGGCATGACTTGAATTTGAGTTAATAATGGGTTGTTAATGCTTAATAAACCAGGAATGAATGCTTATTAATCAGTAGAACGTCATCAATGCCTTTAAAAGACCCTCTAATGGACCTCGAAACCTAAAAGCCACCATTACCATTAATATTTAAAACATTTATATCTACATATACGTAATGTAAAATTACAGCATTTCCACTGGGAAAATGACTCAAAACTTCAGTGCAAAGAATTCCAAGTACATCATGCACAGTTTTATAACCACAATGTGACATCTTGGTGGCAGCATGCCTCCTCCATGTGATCCACAGGGGCAACACTAAAGGGGGCAAGTACTAGATTTCTGCTGAAGTCTTTGGGCTCAAAATAGAAGAAAATTACAAAAAAGTAAAGCTAAACACATTTTGTAGTAATGTGGCCTTAATGCCATTTTGCCCATAGGCCACCAGAGGCTATAGCCAACTCATATAACATATGTTGAAGTACTACACACATACTCATAGAACTGAAGTTACATCCAGTAACATACAATTTTTCCAGCAGAACCTTTTTATCAAACCATTTCTCTATGGCTGATGTTCCCACACAGACATAACAGCACAGCCATCCATTTGAATTGTAGGCCTAATCCCAATGTGCATCCTAAGCCCTATAAGCACTGAACTCTCACAGATTTCACCTGTGTGAGCAGTGCTTGACTGCTCATGAGGGCTCAAAATGGTAGGAGTAGAAATATGACAGCACATAGCTTTACCTTGATGAATCAAATATTTCTTTGGGTTTGAGGCTACTTAGGGTATTTTTCTTTTTCACTTTCTTCACAGCCAAGGAACACGAAGGACCAACTCTCTCATTTGAACATCTTTTAGGCTTTGGCCTTACAATGTGGATGAAGAGAAATTGTTAAATAATCAGTTTAAAATGAATAATGAATAACCTTGTGGGGAATAAAGCACATGCTGCATTCTTCAGATTTCATGTAAACGTGGTTGCTCCTCCCATGCTTGTTTACCCTTTTTTATGAACCCCAGTAACCTTACATTTAACATCACAACACTTTGAACTGTGGGTAACAATAACCACAAACAGCCATCTCGCTCTCTCAAGATTTTTTCATAATGTGATGTTATTTGGCCGACACCTGCATTTGGCACTTGAATAGTTGAACTTGTCTCCCACAGTTTAGTTCAGCACCCCACGTCACCCCATTCAAAGTGAACGAGAAACAAGAAAATTGAAACCTGAGACACATACATGTGAATCCTTCCCTGTGGAAAGTGTGCATAACACTTTCCATAAGGAAGTTTGGATCTGAGGTGTGGACACTGGGATTGGGCCACAGTTATGTTATGAGCTGGACTGGGTTGTAGAAGAGCATCAACACAGCAGCAGGACGGGTATTGTGCAAGGAGGAACATGAGGAGTACTGTCAGAGCCCTACAAAATGACCTCCAGCGGGCTACTCATGTACAAGTTCCTGACTAAACTGTCAGAAACAGACTCCGTGAGGATGGCATGAGGGCCTGACATATTTTAGTGGGACCTGTGCTCACGCCCAGCGCCGTGCAGCTCAATTGTCATCCACCAAAAAACACCAGAACTGGCAGGTCTGCCCCTGGTGCCCCGTCCTCTTCACAGATGAGAGCGGGTTCACAGTGAGCATATGTGACAGACGTGAAAGAGTCTAGAGACATGCTATTCCCTTAATTTTTTGAGCAGTGTATTTGAAGAAACTGGCTGAAAAAACACACCAACACAAATTGACTGTAAGACTTAATCAGGGTCTGACAAACACACAATCAGTCTGAATAAATACCAGCCATGGATGGCAGTATACCAACACCTGTGGCATGGTATAGAACCAACAGAGGGTGTAAATAAATAAGATATCAGATCCTGTGTCACCCCTAAAGTGTATGGGGACCATCATCATCTGAAAACAGAGATAAACTCAAAGAATTGTTTGGATTTGAAACACCAAATAAAACCAATATAAACAGTGAAAATATGCTATTAGTGATAGGCAGTGCATTTATTGTGTGGCCAGGAACAGTGTTACGGTTTAGCGAGCAATGGGCCGCCATGACCGAGACTCCAGAAGCAGAAAAGACAGGTTAGTGATAAATGAGCCTGTCTTTTCCTGTATGCCAATCCATCATAAAGTTTTTCATGTGATGTAAGCTAAGGACAGAAGATCAAATCCACCTTGAAGAAAGAAGAAAGCCTTGCTCCTGTCATAATACTACCATTTCATCCTTTCGTTTCCCTCCACTGACTGAAAGAAAAACCAAATCACATCTCTGAATCACCATCCTGTTCTCTGTATTGTTTTTTCAATAAGAAACTGCCCTGTACATGTTTTTCCCTCTTTTTTTTCTTTTTTTAAATTTTTACAGAAAATTAAGGACAGAAGTGTAGAGGGAGGCTTGTCATTTCTGTGCCTGTTTGTAAAATGCTGTGAAGTTCCTGTTGTAGTTTCCTGTTTGTGTCAGGTCTGATGATGGCTGACAAATCAAGCAGCAGTTGTTTTTAGTGAACTATTAAAGCAAACACTCTGAATCTAAACAAGGACTCCGTATGTCTTTATTTGGAATTACATTGCAGCTCTTTTTTGGTGATATATCCACTTTTTTATTAGAAGAAATGGAGCCTAGTAAAATATAAAAAGCTTATTTTCCCTGTTGCTTTATGTATTGAAATCCCATACGTCATGGTTGAGTAAACTTAGTGGAAAGCAGGCTCTCTTTTGTTTACCCTCAGGAACCTCTTTTCTCCTCAAATATTTATTGATATAGTGTCACTGTGGTAATTAAGGCTCTCCAGGGGCCAATTGCAGCCAGCTTTGCAGCAGTAAAACACCTCTGTTCCTCACAGGCAGCAGTTGCTTCTAATGATAGCCGCACTGTGCATAGACTGCACAGCCACAACCAGCCTGGTCCCTTCATTTAATGGTCAGTTCTTTACTTTAATGATCTGATGTCTTTATTTGCGAATGCATCAGTTATTTTCACATGAGCATTAGACTTCCTGTTGCATAATGACTCATCTAAGATGTGTTACTTTTCTCCTGCATTTGTAAAAGGTTTTGCAGCCATGTTGATAATTTCTGGTAAACATTTAGGGTGCACAAATATTCACAGATGTGTTATCTGATGTAGGAATAACTGCTGCTTCAGTAGACCTTTGAAAAAAGATATCCCCAAAGGTCTTCTGGTGGCTTTTCTGCTGCTTTTTATCTTAAACCATGATCTTTCTCTGCCCCGCTTAAATGCTTAAATAAATATCCAATTTGTAATTAAAGAATAAATTATGGACATTGACTTTTTGGGTTCTTTGTTTAGCAGTAAAGGTTAAATTTTTTTTATATAACTATTACACCTTTTAAATGGTTCTAACAGGTTGTTCAAGCCCATGAAAGTAAATAGACCCTTGGGGCCTGATTCCTCACCACTAAAGTAAAACCTAACAATTCTCCAAGTGCACGGATCATTAAGGATGTGACTAATAACAGTACCTGATTAGTAGGGCTACTCGACTAGGTGCATTACTAGAGGAAGCAGGGTAGGTACTCAGACATAGGCAGTTAGAAGCTAGGAGTGTCTCCCCACCACCGGCTTAAACTGGTTTCTGGTGATTCCTGCAAGGGTAATACCATTTAGGAGCAGAAACCCGGACCCCTTAACCGGATAGCTGGTCCAGACTTCCTGTACAGGGGTATCTGGGATTGAACAAGTAGCGCCCAATGTGGGGCATGATGGAGAGGATCATCATGCTCAAGAAGAACCCCAGTGGAGAGTCAGCCGCTGTTTCACGCTAAGACGAGCCAGGAGAGCAGTGGAAACCTGCCATTACCACAAAGGAGGCATGCACCTGACAGGACATCCGCCCAAAATCGCCAGGACAAGACAGCCAGCCGGAGAGGCAAAGTTGTCTGACTGCCAGTAACTGCTAGAGGCAGGTGGGAGGAGCAGCATGTGTCATGGGAGAATAGACCAACTCCAGTTGGCAATGCAGAGTAGCTGTTGTATGTATTCTAGAAACTGATTTTTTTGTCTAACTTGGCCTAAAATTGGAGCTTGAACTTCATTCATGACCTTGGTGACACAGTCGAGAACTTCAAAACGCATGATAAAAGGACCCAGCCTGAAGAAGAAGGGCTGGAAGAAGAACATGCTTTGCAGCTGAAATCAACTAAATCAACATCAACTAAAATATTTTGGATTTCTGCAATAGTCGTTCAGTTTACAATCACTATTTGAAGTTTTATTGGTGGTTGTAGAGTCCTCTGTGGAAATGCACGAGGGATTAACAGGAAATACAATCCATCATAATTTATTCCTTTATTACAATTATTTTGACTGACATCTTTATAGAAACCATGCAAATTTTTTTGGCTGATCTTTAAACACACTTCTATCCAGAGATTGTATGTAAAAGATAGATGTAGCCACTGTGATATCACCAAAGAGTTGATGAAGTCACATATTTGAAGCCTCTAGTTAAACATTTTTCCTGTTGCCATCTTAGTCAGATCCACCCCTTGCTGGTCATGACAACATTCAAAAACTGAGAAACCATAGGACACTTTTTTTACTTTAATGGAGACAACAGTTCACAAAATGAACATTATGTTGTATTCAACAAGACTAAAAACTAGTGACTTTGACCATAAACTCATCAGAAAAGTGTTTACTGAGGTCAGATCAAGGGAGCAACAAGGTCATTTTCCCACAGACCTCCATACACTCAGACTTCATTTTGCAAGTCGCCCCCTGCTGGCCATTAGAAAGAATGCGGGTTTAAGGCACTCGCTTAATGGATTCGCTTTTCACACCCGTAATCCATGTTTATCTTGAAGAGCCACACACATAGTATTGTAATAATAGAAGGAAGTAAGAAGAGAGTTAAGAAACCATAAAATAGTCAGAAATGAAAACAAGCATGGGAGCTTTTCAGTCTAAACTCTGTCTAGACTAAAATTAGTCATGTGTAATCAAAACTGAGCTGTAACCCATAGCTTTTAATGATGCTCCTTGTTTTGAAATAAAGCAGTGCTGCAGAAAGTTTTGTTTTCATTTGGAAGAGAAAGACTGCTAAATATTTAATTTGATTTTAAAATGGCATCAATACATCCAATAATTTACTAATCAACTGATTAGTATATTGAAAATGGTATCAGTTTAAACAAACAGTAATTTTGTGCTGAAGTGGAGGTCTGTCTGTTTTTGCATTTGTTTGTATCTTTCTAAGCAAGATTATACAAAACTACCCAAGCCAAACTTCATGGCTCGGTAGAGAAGTGAAGCAATGGCTAAAGTAGAACCTATTAAATTTTTGGTGCAGATCTGGATTAGTGTTTTTTTTTAAATTGCATTCATTGCCAATGTCACTGCCTTATTTTACAATCTCCAACTACCCTACTAGTTCCTTCTGAGACTATTTGGGTTTTTTGAGGCCTGAAAAAGGTGACATTATCCCTGTGATTTCTATTATTTCTTGGTAGTTTCTAGTTGCATTTTCTTCCAAGGAAAGCTTTCTGTGCTTTCCTTTGGTTTTCTGTCTACTTTCTGTCTTATTTTGAACAGTCACTCGCCTTGTGTCTTGTTTCCTATCCCACCCTGATTGCTCCCACCTGTTCCCAATTAGCCTTACCTGTAGAAACATGTCTATTTGAACTCCTGTGTTCTTACCAGTTTTCTCATTTGTTAGCTGATCTGTGTTCAGCTTTTTTGTAGTTGCTTTTTCATAAAAGATGGTCCAGTGTGTCCTCTGCTAAAAGAGGTAATAAAGGGAGCACTGAAACACTTTTCCTTAGTATCTGAAGAATTCGACCAGCTCTCATTATGGGTCCCACTCAGATACTTTCAGGCCACTTCACTCATTTGAGAAGCTTCCTATTCGTGACTGTTCAACTGCACCTCTGGGTTTCCCGGCCAGATTTGCATGGTGTCTTGTGTTCCTACTTTTATAAGGAAAATAAAGTTCCTTTATTATTGCATAAAGAGACTTAGTGTCTTGCATTTGGATCCAAATCTGAACTCCTTGACAGAGTCAAGTAAAATCAAAGTTTAACTATATGACAAAAGAATAACATGCACCTTATATCCTCCCAATTCAATCTCCACACAGAATAAAACATGCAATAGAAGCAGAAGTACAACAATCTGGAGGAAAAAACATTATTGAGAAGAATGGTATAAAATGGTACACATAATAAAGTTTAACAGTAAAGTTCCTACCTTGCCATTGCTTAAATCAAACTTTTGACACCTTGGGGGTCCCTAACCACACTTTTAGAACAACTAGCTATAATATGTGTATGGTATATGATCCCATTTCCTTTGTTTCTCCCAAATCCCCATTAACATTATCTGTTGAATGAATTTTACACTTTATTAAAGCTGCTGTCATTTAAACTTTGTAATGATTTCTGAAGATGCTTCTTGCTCATTTTCTCACAGTTAGTGTAATTTGAAACCCCACCATTTTCGAAGCTAAGGTATTCTCAGGATGGATTACCAGAGAAGATCGATAATTTGATTTTACTCATGCACACAGGCGGTTGGTAATTTAGAGACACGCTACATAAACTCTTCCCACATAGCAGGAAAAACAGGCCAAAAATCTTTGAATTTCCATTTTAGTTTCACTGTCTGAATAGCAAAAATCTTTCCAGCACCTTGTTTATGTGAAAAGTTGAAGCTTTTCTAGGAGTTTCTCCTTCATAATCCACCAACAAGTTCTGTGAATTTGCATAGCAGCTCTGTGCAACAGACACGCTGGCGTACACATATGAAACAAGTTCCTTTTTACAGAAAGTTGTATTCATTTTGGTTAATGTCCCGAAAAGTAAAATGTAACTGCATTTTCTTGAACCCTGATTTCAGTTTCTTGTTTGTCTTGAGCTATGACAAAATATTGGCCTTGTTATGCTTCCATCTTCTTGCACCATACAATTACAGGAGTGCTGTTGTATTTCAAGACGAACACTGGGTGAATGTGATTAATCAAAAGAGGACTCTCATTCATTCAGGAAATACACCGGGTGTGTGTGTTGGACATCGCGTCTCCAGCGCAGTTTTGTTCCATCATTTCCACATCTTCAAATTACGCTGGGATTGATTCAGAAGAAGAGCAATCAGTCTAAATGGGATCTTTTATTTTGAAAATTTACCAAATTCTCCATGCAGTCCTGTGTCTGACTTCCTGCCCTCCTCATCTGTTTTGTGCAGCTTTCATTTAAAAAAATAAAAAACAAAAATCAACCCACTGCTATTTTAATTGACACAGAGCGGAGATGCACTTCTGAAACTCCCTTAAGCATGTCTGGTGAAACTGCAAGCAATGACTTGAGTGGGAGTGATCAGTTCTTGCTACTCGCGTTTGAGTCGGTTGTGCTTGGACAACATGGTTACAGTAATGCTGCTGAATTTGATTTTTAAACAAACACTTTTAAGATGAATGTTGGGCAGATATCATTAATTGCAGTAGGAGTCTCGTACAGGGCGATCCCAGAAATGCACCTGGTGTCTGCCTTAGACATCACATCTCCTAGGTTTTTTTAGCCTTTATTTGATAGGACAGTTCAGGGAGTAGACAGGAAAATGAGGAAAGAGTGGTGGGAATGACACACAGGAAATGGTCTGGGGTAGACCTGAACCCAGGTCCCTGCAGCACCTTCAGTAAATGGGTTGCATGGGGTCTTTTGTCTGACTGTGTCTGACTTCTTGCCCTCACTTCTGACTTCTTGCTCTGTGCAACTTGAAGCAGCATTCATAGAAATAGACCTGGCGCTATTTTAAGTGAAATAGATTATAGAGCTGCTTCTGAAATGCACGTTAGTCATGATTTATTTATGCCAATACTTGTGAAATTCTTTTGTTCCAGCAGCTAGAAAAGTGATAAACTCAATAAATTACAATCAGGCCATCCCTAAAGCATGCTGTTTTATCCTCCCTCACTTTAATGCGGATTACAGTGAACATTGTGCTGTATTCAACAAGAAGCAAAACTAGTGATTTTGACCATAAACTCAACAGAAAAGTGTTTGAGCAGGAAGGCCATTTTCCCACAGACTTCAATACAATCAAACTTCATTTTGGATTTTGTTTGTATCTGAATAAGCAAGATTATGCAAAACTACCAAGCCAGATTTCATGGCTTGGTAGAGAGGTGAAGCAATGGCAAAAGAAGAATCCATTAAATGTTTGTGCACATCTGGATTACTGCCTTTAAAATTGTAAAATAAGGAACTGATCTTGGTGGTGAATGAACCCTCCAACTGCCTCAGTAGTTCTCTCTGAGATTGTTTTATTTGGACTTTTTGAGGCCCAAAAGTTTAAACTGTCCCTCATGGTCCCTGTGGTAGCAATTAGTCTGTAATAGTTTTCTTCCCTTGCCTGCTGTGCTTTCCTTTGGTTTTCTGTGTTTCTTGTATCTCTTTTCAGTTATTCACCTTGTGTGTCGTTTCCTGCCTTTTATTGTCTGTCCCACCCCAATATTTTCCACCTGTGGCCAATTAGCCTTGCATGTGTAAACAGACTGCAGTGCAGCGGTGCAGTTGCACGACAATGCAAGCAACGCTGGAGCTGATACGGTGTGCAATCAACTCCAAAGCCATGCCTGGTGTATTGCTGGGGTCACCCATTGCTAGCCAAACCCTGGAAACAACATCACACACTCCACAACAACCAAAGTCTGAGCAAAAAAATACCTGAAATAACTGTCACAGCAGGTCCCCTTTGTGCATGCCAGAGGAGAAAAAAACTGCATTACACTAGAAAAATCACAAAGAACAGTACATTACTGTACAAAATTTCCTGTATTTTTAAACCCATTTGTTTAGTGGAAAAAAAAATCCACTGTGACAACTAAATATTTTACCTTAAATGAGACAAAAATGTGACATTTTTGCCCAAAAATCCTCCTAAATAAATTTTTTTCAAAAAAAAATTCTGCATTTATGTCCTGATATTTTCATGTGATTGAATACATTAACCATTTTATGCTTCCTCGATCAACAGATGCACAACGTAAGCACAGAATCTGAATGCAATTTTGCCAAGATATAAGCTGCATACCATGATTAAACTCGAGCTGAAAACCAAATTGAACTTGCTAAAGTTTGCTAATCCTCACCTGGATGGCTACTCATTTGCATTTTTTCTGAGTCAGAAGTGAGAAATTCCAGCTTCGTCATATCTCTGGCACACAGCGTTAAAGGTCTGTCACAGGGACTACTTTCCTGTATCACTGTATTATGTGAGCGCTCTCGAGGATGTATCATGGATTCTTGGCATAAGCTTGGGAGACTGTCATCCGTTTAAGCCTGGCAGGAGATGAGACTTCTCTTCCTCACGCTGGGGAAAGAAAAAAAAAGTTATGGTTCCCATTTATAGGAGGCAGTGTTGGGTGACAGTGTGCAACAGAGTGAATAAAAGCAATATCAATTTTTCAGAGAACACTCTTACAGTATGTCAGGCAACTGGAAACTTAAATATTTGAAAGGATTAGGGGACAAAGTTCTGCGTTATCCAAGCAGAGGTGTACAGCATGTGCATGTTTTAGGCCTGGAAGTTTGTTTTAAAAGACGAGGATAAAAGGGTGAACTTTTTAGTGACTGAAGTCATGAGAAACATGAGAGTACTATTTGATACAGAATACAGATGCGTCCCTTAAGCAGTAGACACTGATCTGATTGGCAGTAACTCTGGTTTAAACAGTACTGGTGAACATCTAATAAAATATAACACTTCCATCATTCAATTAATGGATTTTTAAATTTAATTTTACACGTATTTCACATGGATGTGTAGAAGTGCTAAACAGTGTCTTGCTCAGTGGGATTAAACTGGCTATCAGACAAAGACTTTTGGGCACTCTTTGGGGGTTTGTTCTGACCAAACTTGAACACCACCAGATGTCTAGAATACAAAGGATTTGTAGCTGTCAATGTAAATCCAGGTTTAATTTGGGGTTTTCAGTATTATAAAGGTGGTTTAGTTCTTACTGGGGTATAACTATGTGGTAACACATGCTGCAGAGCTAACCTGCTGGTACAAAACCACCCATCAGTTCTGTGGAAAATACCATCACCATTCCTGGAAGATTCCTCAGACCTTGGTTCACAGATTTTAAGATAGTCTATAGTTTTTAAAGTCCGTCTTTACTTTA
>VUQI01002216.1:18496-32062 GCA_015106735.1 Paratilapia polleni | reverse complement strand
CCGATTAGTAGACGACTCGCTCTACCTCCTGAGCCACAGCCGCCCCAAATGAATAAATTGTTGAATTGCCAATATGTCTTGTTTCTTCAGACTTCAATCATCCAATCCAATAAACGACACCAAACAAGAGTCAATAGCAGAATAAGCTGTTTGGCAGAGAAGATTTGGCAAGTTCTTCATGGGCGCAACCCACATACTCAACTCTGCTGCTCAACCCACAAATGCATTTTCCTTACAAATGTGGCACCGTTCAAAGGGAAATAAACACACAAGAAGCATTGTTACAACAAAGAAATAATGGACCAAACACAAATTTCCTTACTTTTTGTGCTAAGTATACAGTATATATATGTGTGTGTCACCTGCACTAGCCTAAACAAAAAAAATCAGATTAAGAATTACAGCAGCTTTAATCAGCTACAATCATGGCTGAATATCTGCAATCCACCCACAACATGGACGATTCATTTCTCTGTCTGGCTGTTTCTTTGGTTGCTTTACATGCAAATGATGCCCTTGTCTATCTACATTATTCCATTTATAGCAGAGACACCACATAATAAGAGCGTTTGCAAGATTTTCCAGTTGAATTTACCTATGATATCACTTTACTAACACACAATTGATATTGCCTTTTACGTTTTATATTTAATAATATATGATTAATATTTATGTTTTTAGAGTTATACATTTAACATATACATTTAAAAAGTTAAAGTTTAGGTTACATATAATGCACTGCATAAATAGCAATTTAAAAAAAACTGGAAATGAGCATTAAGGAGTGTTAAAGAGCTTCTTTTGTATCATATTCACTTGCAGCTCTGAAGGACGTTGCCAGTCAGGGATTGTGAGGGTAAAACCAAACAATCCTTATTTAAACAGTTTTCTGAGATAACTATCTTTTGTCATTTAAATACAAAGCTTGAGCAAGAACTTTGAAAAATGAATCATGCACGAAGCCACAGCAGAGACACAGCCATTCCAGGCAATCATGTTCTCATGAGATTAGTGCCACAATTTTAATTGTTTAGAAAAAGACTCTCAATTTGTTGACAGAGATCTAACTTTTGAAAAACCAGAAAAAGTTACCGAACTTTCCCAGAAAGGTTAGCCAATCTTCTGTATAGTGAGGCATACTTAATTACTACTGCCTGGAGTTAAATATTGTTTTCTGTCATGTTTGAGGTATTCAGGATTGTAATTACCAGTCATTGTTGCCTCACACAACAATGTGCATTTGTTTTGCAGCAGCATGAGAAGCTGTTCTCTTGACATTCTCATAGCAAGTTGATCTATATAATTTATATCTGTCAGCCAGTTTCAGCTTTGTTGTGCTGAACTACAGTGGCTGATAGATGGGACATGTTAATATTTTACTATGGTTAAATAGAGTGTATCTGTAAACCAGTGTATGACTTTCTCTGCTACACACACACACACACCCAAAAGCTTTGTTAGAGCTTATGTGAATTGGATTATGAATAAGGAGTGATGTTCAGTCACCTCTTAGTGGTAAACAGAGCAAAGTATTTTCCTCTTCCTTTAATTTCTTAAGGTGGCCCATTCACCAAGTTTAGCCACTGAGCTGTGTTTTTACTTATTTGTGTTGTTCATTGTGCAACATGAGACCATTTTGTCCTTGACAGTGTCAGCTGTATATGGTTAACCTAAGGGCCTCTAGATGGCATCATTGTCCTTGTTCAGGTTACGCAGGCTGATGAGTTGAAATACCAGTTTGTGACTTAAGGAGGAAAATTAATAATCAGCAGGCTGGTCACTATTTGCTGCTGCGTTCACTCTGTGCACTCTATGCACAGTCTGGTGCAAACTTCGTATCATTGTTTGGTGGATTTTAAGTTTTGTGCAGATGTTTAAACTCAAATCACATTAACAAGCAGCCAACACATTTTAATACTTGGCTTTAATTGTTTTAAAGTAAGAAGTTTCTTTCTTTCTCTTTCACCTCATCCCTGATTTACAGCTTTCTTCCCTATATGTTCAGCTTGTCATGACAGTCAGGTTAATCCTCACTTCTTTTCAACTAGCCCAACTCTGTAATTTCAAAGACAGAAGCTTTGGATTTTTTTTTTTATGTTGCCTATCACATTTAAAATTAGACAAGATAGGACATGCAAATAAGTAACTAAAGAGCATGCCTGGTTCTCATGCTCAGGCCCATGTTAGCCCAACCCTTCCTTCTCCTCTTCCCTCCCTCCTATCCCTTGCCAAACAGGATCTGTAGGATCTTACACAGTCATTTTCTCAGGAGACAGGAATGTCAGAGCACAAGGCTTTGTGCCTGCTGGAACATGCACCCTACATTCTCTCGAATTTACAGGAAAAAGTACAGAATGAGTTACCTGTGCATCCATTTAATTTCCACTCGAGTGTGGCAACAACTCATAGTGTAAAATGCAGTGTCAGTGCTGTTGTAGACACACACTGACTCACTACTGAAATTAGGTTGTCTGGTATGCCACCCTGCCCTGTCTTTGCAAGGTGTCCTTGGATTCATGTCCCTTTAGTTTGAAAGGAGATTTATTTCATTTTGCAACATCCTTAGCTCTTTTTCCATTTTTGGGGGGGATTTGTTGTCCAGATTTGCCAGTGAACAAACATTCATGTTCAAGTAACACAAAAACGATTTATGAGATATGTATTTTAGGTCTTTTTAATTATCTGTTTCGTTTACAGCTTAAAAGCACATTTTACAGCAGATAGGCTAGTCACTTAGACTATAAGGCACCCAGGGGTATCAGATTATAAATATAATACAATGAAACTGTGGCATTCATACTGCTTTAGAGAAATGACACACATACAAAAAGAAATGTAAAGGATTTTTTTGGCTGATTTTTCAATCATCCCATATCACCATCTACATTATCTCAGGTTTTCAAGGTTTTCAAATGCTATCAGCAAGCAGAGGATAGAAATGTAACAAAACAATGATGTCCCAAAAATTGCTACATTTTTCTGTGTCATTGCGTATTAAGCTTGGACACACAGAGATCCAAATTGACAGCACTCCTGCATCTGTAAGCTCCCTCTCTCAACACCAGCACTGGCATTTGCAGACAGACAGCAGAGCTGCCCATGCAGTGGCAGTGAAATGTTAAAAGTCACAACAAGTCCAGTTTCCACCAAGATCGGATGTCATTTCTGCTTTAATTGACAGACCAGGGGCTGGAAGTTAGCACTGAGCTGCTGGTGGACTCTTTGTGGCACAGATTTGGGCTGTGGCTGTAGGTGGGGGAGTGAGTGACACTTGGACTGCTGGGAGGTGTGGAAGAACAGGAGGAAGACTTGGATTTAATCTGCAGCCACTTGTCTCCCAAAGCCTTGGCAAAGTGGTCATCGACAGACACGCTGATGGAGAGCTGCTGGGATTGAGCTTTCTGGTAGTTTACACCCAGGCTTCTCTGGAAATGCTCCTCAAGGACGTGATCATAGGTGCCTTTGGAAACTACTGCAACATAAAGGATGAATGACAAACCTTTAAATACACACCTAAGTGAGTCAGTAAGTGTGTGGTTAGCTACACTATGATGTATGTGTGATGACTGGGGAGTGACTGTCTGGTAAATGAGCTCATTCTAAAAGAGTGTGAGACTGACCTGATGAGTGGCTTCTGTGGCCCTCAGATCTTGAGGAGGGGTTTCTTAATGAGGAGGCACAAGTGATCACAGAGGGACGTATCTGAAAAAAATAAAGAAAAAATGGGTGATTAATTAGACTAAAAGCATACAGAAAAGGAACTATCTCTGGGTTGTAACCTTGTTTTGAGTTTTCTCTTCATTCTACAATCTGTGTATTGTTATTTTAACATTGGCTAAACCTGCCTGTGCACTCACTATTCAAATGCAACAGTTTAAATTGAAAACAACATGGTTTGAAAACTGATTAAACTGGTTGGGTTTGCGCGTAAAAGTCACATCCCTCCCAGTGTGGTAGCATAAACAGGTCAAAAAGAAAGCAGTCTGTTTGGTCTTGTTGATGGCATTCCTCCCTCCATTGCTCACATTTTCTTCCTGAATCCGGCTGGATTGCATAGCTCAGGCAAGCTTAGGCCTGCATACACACTTAGAAGCAGAATGCTTGTGCAGCTGGATTCACTGACTACAGCTAGGAAATGTACCACTGCTGTTGGTAGCCTGGAGCTACGCTGAGACTATTCAGTGGGACATATAGTAGTTATAACCACGTCAACATCCTTGCTCTTTTATGAAATCAGCTTGTTAAAGGCATAAGCAGATCTAGATTGGCTCTGCTGAATTACCTGGATTTGACTGGCAGAGGTGCTTTTAGTCTTCTCCTCTGTGTTTTCAGGGTCTTTTCTGGGTTTCTTAATGAGGGCAAGGGGTTCATCCATAACTGGTGTGCAGTACACAGGAGTGGGCAGAGGGCTGGTGGGGCTGGGTGTTGGACTCAGGGTTGGTGTTGGACTCAGCTGGCTACTGAACACTGCTGGGGCTGCTCTCTGGGCCAGTCTACCCATGCTTCGGCTCATCGCTCGCTCTCGCCTGAAACAGTTATTTCAAACAAAGTCAGACAATCATTGCTGTCCTTTTGACGGAATTTGCATTTAATAAGTCAGATTTGTAAAAATTAAGGTGTTCATAGAGAACTTAGTAAACAATTTAACCAACCTTTCCTCCAAAGTTAGACCTCTCTCGCAGCTGCGCTTGCGTTTGATTGGATACACTGCTTGGGTTCGAGCCCGGTCATTTGTCATATGTCTGTATCTGTCTTCGCTTCTGAGATGAGGCTGACCTATAAAACAAAATGAAAGTGCGGAGTTAGAAGAAGTACGCACGCTTTTAAAGGGATACAATCATATCAAAGGTGCCTGTGGTTCCTTTGCTAAAAACCAGTCCTAGTTCACACAAATAACCATACTCTGTGACACAGTGTATGGTTATGGTTATGATTTTAGCTAATTGACAATGGTGTGTAGCAGTCAGTGATGAGTAACTGCTTGTTTTGATCCATGACATCAACCTGCATGACTGCTTTTCGTGGGAAAGCGTTTTTTTGTCACCGTTAATCGTAAACTCCGTTAAGCTGTAGAACCCGATCTACCTGATCAGTGAGGGTTTCAACACTCCACAGCTGATTCAATGCTAACGGTAAATGTTGTTTTTCTGCATATTGGCATTCAGCCCAAACACACACACACACACTCAAAAGGTCCTAATCAACTTTTTTTTTTGTTTTCAGGACCCTGATTTGGGCGGGACCCATTTGTGAAAAGGCCATCAAGGTGAACACGCACACATCCTGGATCTTTGCAATTACACATGTTGAAACACATCTACAAGGAGCTGCTGATGTCAGTGATGTGTTCAATAAGAGTTTAAAGCATGCCCACACTGCAAGATAAACTCACAAAATGGGTTGTGTTTGCAGGTTTATCACCTATCAAATGTCAATCAAAGCCACTTGGGGACATATTTTTGCCAAGTCAGTCTGCAGTCACAAGCTTATGTGTCATGCATATAGTAAAAACACAAGCATTGTTTGAAAATGTAATGGAAGCACAATTACACTGTGAAACACTGTTTCACTGTATGCTCAGTTAACACTTGGAAATCCACACTTGTGGGATGGCAGGAGTACTGAAGTGTATTCAAATCAACCACTGGGTGCTTTAAAAGAAACAATGAGGTATACAATACTGCCATATTGAACTGAAACAATCTGTTTTGTTTTAGAGAGAGAAAAAAAAGTCTTCACACCCACATTGCTCACTCCAGTTCACATTTCCTACCACCTAAACACTCCAACACATGTGAGCTATTCCTTCACACAGAGTGCTATTGTGGAGGGGGGCAGGTATAACCACACCTATGATGATTTTCTAATGCCTCGGGCATGGTTATTTCTTCCTTATTAGCAGAGGGAAAATGCTTCCTGACCTTCTGGCTCACTGCATTTAAATCTGATTTTATTGCTATCCAACAGAAACACACAGTTTAGAGACTCTCAGTTCAAGCTTCAAGTGAGTATTTACAGGGAGTCCTTTATTCTATGTGTACGAAGATTCCCTGTATGAAATGTATCAACCAAAATGCTAAACATGTTTCTAAGAGTATATATGCTTGATTGTTTTCCTATAGCTTTCATTTGATTGTCACCAAATCTGATTCTTTCTACCTAACTTACTGTATTTACCTAAATATCAGAGACAGACCAAATACTACTTAATAAACACAGATGTGGTATATTGCTTATGTATTACTAAAAAAAATATACAGTAAATACATGTATACAAGTAAAATGTTATGGCACAATCATAGCAGAGATTTAATTCCACAGATCCAGGTAGCGCAAGTATCCACTGTCATCAAGCAACCTGAGGAAATAAAAGAAAAGCACAAATCGAACTTACCTTCTAAAATGTAGACCTTGAAGCCACTGCTCATCCGAGTAATGTATTGGAAGTTAGCCACAGCCATGGCTCCTTGTCTTTGTCTGGTTGAACCCAAATACAGAGGAACACCTTGACTGCTGGACTTTACAGGATACAATGAGCCTCGGTTATAGATTGTATTGGAAAGGTAATGAGATGCTGGGTCTGAGCGCCGTCAGGTAAAGTATCAGGTGAGTGCAGATAGGCCTGTGACTCATTTCCTGTATTCCTATTGGCTGCTGGCTGGGCCAATAGGGTTGGTATTGTGTAGTAGGGGATGTGTTCACAGTTAGGCCCATTTCAAAAGAGGAAAAAGAAGCTGCTAAATGTCATAGTGTCACACATTTTACACAGACAAGAGAAGTGTTTGCTTTACTCAACACTTTCTCTTATACAAGATATTTCAGCAGAAAAAAAAGGAAAACTTTTTAGCAACACCTTTCTTTCAGTTCCTTCAAGAGTGTGCCTCTGGGTGAAGTGTGTCTTTTGTTTCCCCTGCATGGAGTCAACACCTGTCCCACCCCCTCCTTCCCTCCTAATCGGCAATCTCACCAAACTGCATTTTTCTGTGCGCTTAGCCCACCGGAGCTCCAGTCATTCCTCTGACCTGCCCATACACGCATGCAGCTGTACTCTGAGCCTGCCTTACCAGTAATCCGAGGGCTTTTGTTGATGGCCAGACAAAGACTCCTAAGTCCTGAAAATGCTGCTGCCATGAGAAAAATCTCTTCTGAGCGTAATGGGAGTTTGGCCACATGTAAAAGGTCTTGGAGGCCACTCACTTAGATACCCTTACACTGGTTCTTCTGAAAAAAATTGAAAGAAATCATTAGCAATGTAATTGTTTTATAGTGTCTGTACAACATAGTGAGAAATAGTCATTAGTGCTGACCTGTTTTTTTACTGACATACAAGCTAATGATATCTGCTTGTGGATATTGCCCTAACAGGTTTATGAGTTTTGTTTAAAATGAGAAAGAGCTACTCTTATAAAAGTCCTGCTGTTGATACGTGCATGAAAAATGTTGTTTAATTTAAGCTCAACAGTGCCCCCTTAAGTCGTACAAAGGAAAGAATCTGGTTATAAATTTGTAAGTGGCCAGTCAGGTTGTAGCAGTTCAATTTTTGTAACTATTGTTGACAAACAAGTCTCTGCCATTGTATAGGATTACACAGTTAACACACCCCTTACCTAATGAATTGTATTAACATTAAATCAAAACTAAAGAAAAAAGTTAAAACTATTAAATAAATATTTTGCTACCTGGCCTACAACCTACAGCACAGTGCAAAAATCTTGAGCTACCACTCATTTCTTTATATTTTGCTTCCAAGGAGCCAGACTTTCTTCTGATTCTTTAAAGTGGTTTTGAGCAATAGTTCTTCAGGCTCTCTGAAGGTCTTTCATAGTTTGTACATTGGGTGCTTTTTCACTCCAGTCCTTCTACCTGACCATTTTTAGAGGAATGGTTGTTTTTGTTTGTTAAGCCACTTAACACTGACTGAAAACTCAAGAGATGAACCAATGTTGTGGCTACACATAACAGACAACTTAGCAAAAAACCAATTTTAAATTGTATCTTTAGACAAAAAACAAACAAACAAACAAAAAAACAAAAAAACAAAACCACACACACACAATGGATCACTATCAGTCATAGACTGGTCTCCCCAGAGCCTGGACCTCAACATTGTTGAAGCGGTGTGGGATCGTCCTGACAAAAAACTGAACAAAAAGCAGCCAACATCCAAAGAAGAGCTTTGAATGTGCTTCAAGAAGCCTGGAGAACTATTCCTGAAGACTAGTTAAAGAAATTACCACAAAGCGTGAGAGTTCAGGCTGTGTTGATACCAAATATTGACTTTCAAGCTTATCAGAATTAGAATTAGAATTGTACAAACTCTGTTTTTTCCCTTATTTGCATTTATGTTTGCATGTTACAAAAAAATTGGTTCACCTATTTCTCGTTTTCATAGCAAAATATAAAGAAATAGGGGTAGCTCAAGACTTCTGCACAGTACAGTGTAAAATCAAACTTATATGCCCATTTCATCCCCTACTCAATTACACTGAAAAATGTAAAATGTGCTCAGGATGCCTGGGGACTCCTGCCATGAACACATTTATAAAGGTAGGGCACTCATTAAGTTATAAAGTAGCTTTTCTACACATCACCTCAGATATAAGTTAAAATTATTATTTTCTGTTGGCCTAACCAAACTTGCCATACTAATCTACATTTTAATTTAGTAGGGAGACCTTTACCAGTAACACCTGGGAGGCTGCCAACAAGAAGAAAACACCAGTCAATAAATATCAATAACCTCTTTGCATCTTTTATCTTGACAGTGTCAAAGTTACCCAGGTGCAAATATATGCTGTTTATATGCTGTAATGAAGAGGACCTTCGTTACAAAATAATTAGTAACAATTTGCTTTATAAAAATAGGTTTAATATGTTCTGTCAAATAGGAACTAAAGCTAGCAGGCAACAAGAAGGAACACAAACCTCATACGGATACAGTGTCAGAGAAATTACTTTTAAAAGCATAATTTCGCCAACTACCGTTTCCTTCACACTGGAAAAAGTATAGCAAAACTACCCCATAATGACAAATGCAATCTAGTTGACTAAAGGTACTTGGAAAAAGTACTTTTGTAAATTTGATCACTTTAACTTTAAGGACATGCAAAAATGAAAAATGGTCATGTCAGAAAAAAAAATCCACTTCATTGAGGTTATTGCAAAAGTGTCTGTTTGTTCATAGGTCATACAAATCTCCCTCAGTTAGGCACCTACCTTCCAGAGCCCAGATGGGGTCATTACAGCAAGCTGAATAACTCTAAAACCTGGCAACTTCCAGAATGCCATTTTCTCTAAATGCTTCTTACTAAATAACAATAACCAACACTTTGCCGAGATTTATCCATGATAAAGTAGCTGTGTGCGACATAGCACAGAGCACTGCATTCCACTTTGTAAATAATCTACTGAAGTGTGTACTGCTAGCTGTCTGACAAATGCCTTGCCTGGGTATGCCTTCACAGTGGTCAGGTTAATGACAGAAAAAAAAGGGTAGAGAGAAGGAATGGCAAGATAAAAAAAAGTCATTATTTCTGCAGTTTGTAGTTTCTTTACTAATTGGGTTACTTTAGTTAAATCACACAGATTTGTATGTAGTAAAAGTAAGAACCACTCCCAATACTGATTATATGAACAGCAAAGCAAAATAAGGATAGTGTTATTCTTTTAGCAGCAAACAGTAGGCTATTTATTAACCCATAAAAGGCACTAATGATTTAGATAAGAAATGCACCCGGCACTATATCTATATCCATTATCCACGCTCTGTAGTTACCACCATACGGTGCAGTTTCCATAGTGCAACCTAGAACTCCCAGGGGGTCGGCTCTGGATATCACTAACAGACGGCGCATCCCTCACTGTCTGTAGTGACTCGAAAATCAAAAATAACACCCTGTTTCAGCGGCCTGGAAGCCAAGCAGTAAGTGTGCCACTGCTGCTTTATTGGAGCCAGCAGGATGCCCAAATGAAATCAACACCCAGAAGTATTGGAGTCAACAGCTGGATCATGTCCAACAGAGAGCGACGCCCCTGCTACTCTGCTCTCATCAGCACCACCCTGATACCACATCATACAGCTTGTCAAGTTACAAGAATACTGACAGAACAATGCCGGAAGTTTAACACAGCTTAAAAGACTCAACAAAACAATAGCTCCATATTTGTGTAATTTCAGCAATACCTATTATTTTCACTTCTTTTCTTCTTTAATTTAATTATCATTTAACTCCAAATTCTGAAGCTGGATCGGGCTAACAAATCATCTAGCAACATCCTTCTTAACATGCATATATTTTTAAAAGAGTCGCCGGAAGTGTGTTTGGCATGCTGCTGTAACTTGACGGCCGCGCAGCCTCTCAGGCTCCTCTCCCTCAGGATGACTGGGAGTGACGCAGGGCAGACGGAAAAAACTGGGGCTTGAGGAGAAGGACGGCGGTGATGCAGGAAGGACTGTAGCTTTATTTATTTCGAGCCTGATGTACGACCTGCCTGCACAGAGGGTATGAGAGTCACCTGTATGCAAGCTTTTCTGTGAGCGACAATAGCTAATAATAAGGAATCATCAAGTCATCCTTGGGGCAGATCAGTTTGGATACACTCCCAGGTAGGCTTCTTCATGCCTGGTTATGGCTGTTACTACAAACTGCTGAAGTGCTTGCTTGAGTCTAATAGGTGGCTTTCTAAAAAAAAAAAAAAAAAAAAGATGCAAAAATTCAAATAAATGAATATTCTTATTTGAGTCAGTCCTTATTTTTAGCTGTTATAGGGAGACTAAGAATTGGCTTACAGGGTAAGGTAAATGAAGGCTGTGATGTCTTCCTTTACCTTGGCAAATTCTTTAAGCTAGACAGTCACGATTCCTTGCTACTGTTATCAGACAGTTAGGTTCTTCTTCTGTATTAACATATATTAACTGTTTCTTTTTAGGTCACATCGATTCCTGTTTCTGCACATGGGAAAGTAGCCTAGTCATTCATTTTTCTTACTGAACAGTTGTAAGTCGCATTCCGTGTATTTCGACCCCTCCTCCGTCGTTTCAACAAATCTACACCATGAACTACCTACGTCGACGACTCTCGGACAGCAATTTCATGTCCAACCTCCCCAATGGCTACATGACCGACCTCCAACGCCCCGATCCGCCGCAGCAAAGCCCCGCAGTGTCACCCGGGCCGTCGGAGAGGCGCCAGTCCACCAGCCAGCAGCAGCAGTCTGGAGGTGGAGGCTCCGGCTTCTTCTCATCCATTTCCAATGCTGTCAAACAGACCACTGCTGCTGCGGCTGCGACCTTATCAGAGGCAGCGGACCGGGCAGGAGTCTCCAGCAGTGCCAAGATCCTCCTGGTCATCGACGACCAGCAGACCGACTGGTAAGAACAGTGCGCGTTGGCACCGCGCTACCTTGTCTAGACAGAAAAGTGTGCCAGACCGTGGGTTGCAGTGGCCTAACATCTAGAAGGTCATATGATTCATCCGGTGTTGAGAGGTAACCTTTATCACGTGAAACCGCCGGTGGGATGCTTGCTCAGATCAGAAGCACCTTGCCATGGCAAAGGCGCAACAGACTGAAGGCAGAGAAGCCATTTTCATTTGACGATCAGCTATTTCCTGTGATCAGTTCGTATTGCATTCTGCTGTTAAAATGCTTAAAATTATGCAAGTGCACCGTGTGTGTGTGTGTTCATGCCATCATGAATATGGAGATAACCCATTTTCAAATCAAGTGGCTGTAAGTGCACAAAAAAATGAATTCATCAGGATAGTCCAGCTTCTTCATGCACATTATTACAATATTATTAGAGATTTTCGCACAAGTCATTAAAACGTTGCACTCCTACGTGATAGCAAACTAACAAATCTATCATTATCAAATCAAAACCCCGAAGGCAGGGTTGATATTCACTGAAGCTGTCCTATCCTGATGCAGTAGCAGCAGTTATGTGTGTATGCAGTATTGTGTCTGTGGAAAGTAGGCTTGTTTTCCACCGATGTGATGAGGTATTGTCATGAGCTCATTTTGTGCATTTGGCATGTTTTCACTGACCATGAATGCTCTCAATTTCAAAATGTTCTCCTGCTTGGAGAGAAAACACTGGCTGTAAATTACAGGCAAAAAATTAAAATCAGGTTCATATATGTTTATGGAGGCAACCATTCAACTTCTTGTTTCAAATTCAGGGTGAAGGTCTTCAGAGGAAGAAAGGTCCACGGTGAATTTGACATCAAAGTAGAACAGGTAGGTTTTATGCATGTAGCTATTTACTTTAGTTCCGTGTTAGTGTTCATGTTTTTGCCATACTAGAAGGACATGAAACTTGCAAAATAAAGACTAGCTAAAAGAAACCAGCCCAGGAAAGAATTATATTCCTTGTCGTCTCAATATCTGATTAATAGAAAAATATTTTGGCTGCTGTTTGAAATGTCATTCTGAGTGCAATGCAAACTTTTATGTAATCCCATAAACAGATTCATTAATTGTTTGTGCAGCCTAATAACAAACCAATAATCTAGTTGGTAAAATTGCAAGTGGAAATATGTAGCCCTATATTTATTATTACAGTGTTAGTTGGTGGCCATTCATAATGTAATTTCTTCACCTCAGGCATTTTCCTCTCTTCCTATTTTTGTCTCTCTACCTCATTTCACACTGCCATTTCTTTTTCATGTGGCCTCTTAACAGGAAGAACACATCACTGAAGAAGTCAGATTTTTTTTTATAATTCTGTCTTGTTCTACATGACTATAAAGAAATAGTCATTGTTGCCCACCTGCTCTGATCATTATCACTATGGTTTTTGAAGTGTTTATTAGGGTTTGACCTTGATACTGTCCTTTCAGGCAGAGTTCTCTGAAATCAACCTGGTGGCCAATGCCACAGGCACCTACAATGTGAACATTGATGCAATTCGGAGTGGCCATAAAGTTACTAAGTAAGTTCTCTGCGAAATATTTCTTGTTAGGAAAATTTGCAGTGCTGTTACAAATTTGAGGTTCTGCCGAACATCCACTGCAACCTGAATGCAATGAATCATAACTGATTAGATGTTTTTGAAATGCAGTTAAATATTTTGCTCATGTCTTCTGAACCAGATCCTTTAAGCCAGACTTTGTGCTGATCAGACAGCACGCTTTCAGCATGGACAAGAATGGAGACCACCGGAACATAGTGATTGGATTGCAGTACGCTGGACTGCCAAGTGTCAACTCTTTGCACTCTGTCTACAATTTCTGTGACAAACCATGGGTGGTAAGTAGCATTTGATTGAGGTGTTCATTTAAAACCAACGTACACTGAATTCAGTGACATAGACATACTGTGGAGCAACATCTTTGTGTATGTTTCAGTTTGCTCAGATGTCTAGACTCCACAAGCAGCTGGGCCCAGAGGAGTTCCCATTGATTGAGCAGGTTTACTATCCAAACCACAAGGAAATGGTGAGTTTTTACCCTCTGCCCTTCTCCTCTTCCTTTTCACTTGTATTGATGGATACTTTTTTCAAACAATCATTCAAGACAAGGCACACACACACACACACACACACACACACACACACACACCCTCGCA
>VUQI01002215.1:6199-18032 GCA_015106735.1 Paratilapia polleni | reverse complement strand
GGACCATTTTGACCATTTTTCATTTTCTGCAAATAAATGCTCTAAATGAAAATATTTGTATTTGGAATTTGGGAGTTATGTTGTCAGTAGTTTATAGAATAAAACAAAAATGTTCATTTTACTCAAACATACACCTATAAACAGCAAAATCAGAGAAACTGATAATTTTGGAGTGGTCTCTTAATTTTTTCCGGAGCTGTATGTTACTACTTGCTGGTGTAATTTGTAGAGTCACAATAATCAGTCCATGTTTGATGACTGTATTTGCACAAGGCTGAAGAAGAAGTGGGGAGATACATCACCGTGGCTGCTTGGGGCTAGGGCAAAGGGATGATTTTGGACAGTGGGCACAGGTGTTGTGCAGGGGGGTTGAGAGCAAGACTCTGTGGACGACAGCCATTACTATATAACTAATGAGGAAAAAGATGGCCAACTCCCTGTGGCATGTGTGCCTCATGTGGACAGAAGCCTGGGCTGGGTAAGGTAACGGCACAGTAGGACTGTGGCCTTAGGCACTCCAATTGTACTCTTGTGGTCACGGCCCAGGAAGCAAGCGTATCTGTGAGACACGTAAAATGGAAGAAAGTGCCTTTCTTTTCACTGCTGTACTCACGAGAAATGGCACACCCTTTTGAGGATGCAGATTGCAGGCATACTGTATGGCTGGGGGTATAGGCTGTGTGTGCGCTTGTGTGTGGTTGCATGCCGCCTGCGTGCGTCAAACAGCTCTATTTGAGGTGGCAGGCACAGGTGCGCGAACGGCATGGTGGGCTCAAGCAGGTTATTGGCCGACAGATGGAGCGGAAGGCGGAGTGTGCTGCGGGGACAGGGGCGACTGTAGGGTGGAGGGGTGGGGGTTGGAGGAGGTGTGGGTATTGTCAGTTTTGGGTGGGTATCTGCCAAGAGTGGCAACTGGCATGTCAAAGCTTTACAGTCTGCATGGGCTGAGATTTCTAAGCAATAATAAAAACCTGTTCTCGCTGTCAGAGACGGGCAACAAACCAAGGTAAATACATCTATAACACATGTGGAGTATTATGAGTTCACTGCCATAAAATATAGGGGCCACGTAGCAGTGGGGGGTGCTACACGGCATTACTGGGATACTGACTTAAATAGAAAACACTGGCAAGCATCTGCCACATTTGGAGTGGATTCCCAGGAGAAGCACCACTTTTAAGTTTGTGTCATGAGGGTTCATTAGCAACATTTAAAAAATAAAGTTTTTTATTGCCATGACTGTGTTCTGCATGGCTAGATGGTTAGCTCCTCTGTTTGACCATTAATCACACCTTTGCCAATCACAGCAGTGGCAGGTGGGTGAGTCAGAAAACCCTGTAATCTAACAGCATTGTGCTTCAAATTACAAAAAATATAACCATTAATATTAATACAGAAAGAGTAGAAATGGGTGTGGGAAAACAGAGATGTCAGAGGTTGGGCAAATCAGCTCTTATCGAGTTTAATACTATGGTCCCCTCTGTAGGGCTCATATTTTCCATTAATCTGCACCGCATGAATACTAATAGCCCCGGTAGCTTAATGGCCCTGCCCAAATCCCTGTATTTGATTTCCACTTCTCAAAGTGACCTTTTCCCCACGTTAATGGGCTTACCTGTGCTAGATCATGTTGGAGCATGAGAAGGGATGGGTTGACTTTGCCATTTTCAGCTCATTCCGTTTAAAGGAGACAGCCACACTTCAGCACGACACTCAAGTGATCATATAGAAGAACACATACAGAGGCACAAACAGAGGTCTGACACTAAGTCACCCAGCGCCCCACCTTTTCATCACATTTAGCAGTATACTATGAAAAGCCAGGAAGCAGCCAAGGTAAATAGACCCAATAAATTAAATTTTTGGTGAGCTGGCCAGGAAAGATATTGGTTAGCGTTTATTCCCTCTGTTCAAAATTATATTCTTACAAAACGTTTTAGTACATCTCATTTTAGACTTTTAAAAATATAACAAATATTTCAATAAGACACTGAAAATTTGTAAATGATTCAGACAGATTTTAGATTTCAGCAAGATTATGACACATATCCTCTTTACATTTTTTATTGACTTTTGGCAGAGTGCTCTTCATAGATTTTATCTGATGCTATATGTTGTCTCAATGCTTCCCACTGACAATAAAGAACAATGCATAGCATATATTTTTATTAAATTGCTCCCACTGCTTTCCACTTTGGTTCTTGATGTGTTTGTGTTTGCCACTGATATACCGCTGTTCTTTGCATATTCAGTTAGTTGATTTATTTGTATAGCATGCAAACAGACACGCAATGCCTCACAAGGTTATGTGCAAACAAGCTCTGGATGCATGTTACAATACTAATTAACTCTTCTTCTATTTCTCTGCCAAAACCTGTACAGTACATTGAGTTAGCAGCTTGCACTCTTGACCTATATCATAATGATACAGTATCTACTATAGTCCTCTTGTCAATACAGGGCGTGGGGAGAATTTAGATTATGGTTGGCAAAATAATGCACAAACTGGGCAATGGACAGTCAAAAGATGAAACTTTTTGTCAGCTCAGTTTTAAATGACACAAAATGATCACATTACGTTTTATATAGTCTTCAAGCACAAACTAGTAACTATCATGAGTTTCATCAGCACTAGGAGCAGGAGTTTCAAGACTTTAGCTGGGTGTCTTTACTTTATGCATATGTAGATGTAACAGTCAGTATACTGTGTTCTTTCTCAGCCATTACTGATGGAGGCTAGATAGGATGAACCATTGTTTGCAGTTAGCAGAGAAAGGTGGAAGATGTGAACAGTTGGAGACCTTGAAAGACAGGCAAGTGGTCCAAATAAGACTGACAGGTGAGCTCCAGTTTGAAACTGGGATAAAACCACATGGAAAGTGGTTTGTGGCACCGACAGACGTTTGTTCAGTCTCAACTGTGTGGATTTAGTTAGAGCTGATAAAAATGCAGAAGCACACAAACACACATTTGGCTGTCTTAGCTAAATTGGTCCAATTACTTATACTGCACAAAATAAAGTACTTGATTGAACTCAACTGGGTACAGCCATTTAAAAAGGTTGATGAATAGTAATTTAGTATCACACAGTGTGTTACTTTGATCAGTTTTTGGAATCCAGTAATAAAACTTAAAGCAGTGAACATGCTGAAAATATACAACGTGTCATCCTTAATTTAAATTTCTAGCTTTTAGTGTCTTAAAAACAACACATTTTTAAGGAACTTTTACTCTCTGCTGAAAGTGAACACAGAAAGGTTAACATATATATTTTTTAATAATCCCAATCAAACTCAAAGCCTATGTATTTGATAAATATAAATCCTGGCCTAAATACATGTTGAAAATAGTCACTTCCCACCAACTCTTGAATGATTGCATTGGTACCACTAGCATTTTGCTTCCATCTAACTCATTTTGACCCTTTTCACCTGTCTGGCAGCTGTGGGACTTAAGGAGGTCTGTCATCAGGAACCTAGTCTTGGTCTCCTCTGTCTCTCGTTGTCACACTGCTGATCTTTGCAGGTGTCAGGACCCTGGGGCTTTGTCAGTGACAGAACTATGTGAGCCCTAGCTGTCCCCACTTGCTTTAAGGTGAAAGGGGTCAAAAATCTCCCAATGCACCATTCCCCTCCTCTCTAAATGGATCTCCTTTAGGGTCTCTCATGGGATCCTTCATTTCCTAGCCGGTAATAGAATGCAAGAAGGAAGCTGAATGGATGGGCTATGTTGCTGACAGGATGGGATGTGGCAAATTTATGATGCTAGCAGAAAATCACAGGCCTTTACAATTAGGCTATCATCTCAAGATCCCTGCATTTATGTGTAGGATGCAATGGGATGTAAAGATATATGGCTGAGTAAAACAGATTTTCTCATTCAGTATTAAAGCATTCTTCTCCGTTATTGTGCCTTGTACAAATCAGATGATATCCATTACGTGGGAATATCTCTAGTCCTTACAGAGACTGTGCCTTACAAAAGATGAGGTAAACAAGGATATTGTGAATGTCTTTCCGTGCTTTTTTCTGTTTCCTCTTTGTGTATTTCTGTATTAAAATCCACATGTATGTAGGCTTATGCACCTGTTAGACGTTTTTTCATTTCTGTCCCAAATGAATTTTTAATATCAAACACAGACTCTGAAATTGGCAGGTAACACACAAGGATAACCATCACCTCATTTTGAACTGTACCAAATGCTACAACAATCGCATTATGTTTGACTGTTCATCAGCCAATAACATATGTAGTAAGAGATGAGCTGGATCAAGCCATGTTTTAAGTTTCTATTTTCAAAAGTGTGCACTCAGACAAATGCGATACAGATGTTACAAAGCATCTTAAAGAGTAAGATAGAGCTAGTAAAGACCTGGATGAAAGTTGTATTCAGCAATAGTTTTTGTAATCTAAATTATGCCCGAATATTCTAGGTAATATAATAATAATATACTGGCTCATGTGATCCATGCCTTGCAGCTGGTAGCGGTCGCTTACGTTCCAAATCCAATAAGAGAGAAGCAGTAATCTGGGTAATGGCAAGGAGATAAGCAAAACACTCACACAAAACATTCTTGCATGTTGCAGTGAATTTCTTGATAATTAATCATATACATGATACATGATACAACCACTGGCTGCAAGGGAAAAACGTGTCTTCCTCAACTGGTTGGTGAGTGGTTCCTAGAGGTTGCTGGCTGTCACTAGGTGAAATTAGTCGCAAAGAGGGCACTGCAGTTGTTGTAGTTTGCAAGAAAGATACCAACTTGCCAACACTTGCTAACTACTAGCCGGAATGTTCACCTTCAAAGTAAAAGTTGTGCCTCAGTGCTACAGCCAAAACGTTTCAAATGGTGCAGCTTTTACTTTGAAGGCAAACATCTCCATTTCCAGTTTGTGTCACACTTCACAGTTTTAGTGCTACTCAAAGAGTAGGTGCCAAGTATTTGCACACAAGTCGGCATGTTCCATGCAAACTATGGGCACCACGGCAATCTGCTAGCAACCAAAGCAATCTCAAAGAGATTTTTGTCAGGGAATACTCATTCTTCCTTAGCAACAGGTGGTTGCCAGGGGGTCACTGACCAGTCTCTAGGCCTGTGTGACTGGGGCTTTAGTAATCAATTTCCCAGTGAACCTCCAGCAACCACTCGCTAACAAGTCGGGGAATACACATTTTTTCCTCATGACCAGTGGTTGCCAGATGGTCACAGACCGATCTCTAGGCCTGTGTGTCTGAGGCCTTATTCACTTGACCATACCATGATTGCCACATATCCAAAATGGCGGACAAGTTAATGTCACATGGTTACCTGTCTGCAAAACCTCAACAGGCTTGTCACCCAGTGCTAGCATGACATTTCCAAAGTCTTGAAGGAACAGGCTTTTTAAGCTTATGAGTCTGGTCTTTGGATATGGATATTCAGCCTTCCCAATCCCATCTCACTTTGCCCAAGACTAGGGCTGCAGTTGAATAGTTTTTAAAAAAAAAAAAATTCCTGTCTTTTTTAGACTCTTCTCCTTGACCTCAGTGGAAAACATCATGACATCAAAAAAGGAAAGGAAAGATGTGAGGGAGAGTTCACAAGGACAACTGTGGTAATCAGAGAATCCAACTGCACTTACACTAAACTAAATTATGATGCAGTGGGTCTGCTGTGTTGAAACTACAATGTTCTGAAGATGGCGTTACAGGCAGGTTATAAACATGGGGGAAGGCATTATCTTCTGCTAAAGGAGATAAGAAGCATTGAAACTATTTAGAGCATTCGACTATCTCTTATTATGGCTGATACTCAGATACTTCCGGGTCATTTCACTCAGGTAGTCCCTTCCTAAGCAAATAAAAGGCTATTCAACCGCAACCCAAGCTATTGTCAGGGTTGAGCCCCAGTATAAGCGTAGGGTCAGCACGCCTGCCCTTACCTTCTCAACAAAGCCCCCAGGCCTAAACCCATCATCATCTTCTTTCACCTCTGCTACGCTCATCTTCTGTTTTTTTTCCCCTCATCATATCCTATCATTTTCTCTCCTCCACCTCTCTCTGCATCTCTCATTCTCTGTCTTTCTTTCTGCATATCCTACTTTCTCTCTTTTTCATGTTGCCCCGCCCACATCTTACTTTCACTTTCTTCCCTTCAAGGCCAGTTTTCATCACAGCCCCACTCACAGCCCACTCATCCATAGGCCCCATCCATCACCATCATGCAAAAGGGGGGTGGGGGGTGGGGGGTGGAACTGAGACATTGAGTGAAGAGACGAAGGAAAAGAGATGCACAAGATCCACAAAGACGAAAAGTTAGATGTTGGAATCAAACAGGAAGATGGAGAGGGTGGGGTAACAAATGGAGACAAAGGGAGAGAAATGAATATAAGAGGAGATATGGGACACCAGGTGAAAAGGGTAAAGAGAGAATCCACTTTTGGCAAGATAAGACTTGAAATCAGAAGAGTACACATTATCCTCTGATGAATTAAGTCATCGTGTGTTGCATCAGGTTCAAAGATTGTAGAACTAAGAAATGATTTAGGGTCTAAAAAGTCCCTAGCAGTTTTTGAAAACTTTGATTTGTGTCGCTTCGTTCTTTTGTTTGTGCTCAAGGCTGTGACCTTTTGACAAGGCGTTCTCTCTTTTGTCGATAAGTGCCACGGGCAAGGCTAGCAAAACCAGCCCGACACCAAAAGTGATAATGATGTTATACACAGTGGCAGACACTTTCCTGATAGATGTACAATAATTTTACAGTACTCCTACCATGAGAGACAAAAAATATAACAAAGTTGGTTGAATGGCAAGACAAAAAAACAAAAAAAACAAACCCAGATGTCTTGGAAGTAAGAACAAGATGGTTGAAGGGGAATCAAAGTCAGGCAATGGGGCCCACTACCATCCTCCAGCTATGCCTGGAGGCCTAAATGTCTAGCTGACAATGTCTATATCCGTCAGAAAATAATGGGCTACAAATCGACCCTTGCGCTTTGAAATCTCAATCAGCTGAGCTGGATTTCCTACAATTTGACAAAATTGATCAGTAATAGAGTCGTCAGCCTTGATTTTTTTTTTTTTTAATCTGAGCATAGTATGTGCTGAATGTAAATATCTCATCTGACACTGTTGTTATATTTTTTAACTAATCAGTGTATTACAGGGTGCAGTGTGTGAGTACAATTATGATACCTTATAATATGTCTTAAGTCTGTATAGTGCTATGTTAATATTATGGTCCCATAAAAAATATTAAATTTGGCAAAGCTATTTTGAAGATGAAGAGCTACAATGTAATCAGTATAGTTATTAAAAATGGCTCATGCCTTTTCTTCTGTGGCTGCCTCTCTATCTCATGTATTCCTTTTTCACTATTTTTTACCTCCCTTTTTTCAATCTCTTCTTTTTAGTGCCACAAATATAATTAATGGCAGAGCGCAAGGAAGCATGTTACTGGTTTATGGATTTTTGATGGTAATCTTCTGGATTAATTATGTGATATATGTGCCTTGTTAAGTTAATCGGGCCCGGGTAAATACAATGCATGAACTTTGATAGCGAACTGGCAGGCATTTCTCCCCTGCCTCCCTAAATCAATTTGCACCGTTCCCCAAGTCATTCCTGCATCGTTTCACAGAGAGATACTGCCAGGTATGAAGGTTGCACGTTTACTGAAAGACCCAAAAGAGGGTCAAATGATTACAGTGATTACAATGATAATGGCACAGTAAAACCCGTGCAATCGCTCATCAGCTGTACTATAATAGACATCTCACACACCAGTATGTTTCGATGCATTTATACTGTAAATTCAGTTTCATCAACATGGAAATTGGATCGGGGTGGGGGCGGGGTATATATCATGCACGTGTGGAGCAGCCAATTCATTTGGCTGAAAATGGTCTGAAGTGTGAGTGTGCGTGTGTGTCCGTGCGTGTGAATTTGCATATGTGTTTGTAAGCTCACAGATGAGTACACAAATGGCATCTGTGCATTTCTGCCTGTGAGGCGAGCTGGTATGTAATGGGAGGCGAGGAAGCTGGCAGGGATAGTAAAGAATACACCAGGACTGTGGACACCCACCCAGGGCCGGCAGACAGTCAATCTTCCTCGCCGCATCACTGAAAATGCCACTCTGCTACCAAGGTTGTTTAGCAAGTAAACAAGCCTCTGGCCACCGTGCATCCAAAGGTGTATATTTCCCAAGGTATAATGGCCAGGCAGAGGGGGAGAAGGTAAATTGGGCTCTGCTGGCATCCTGCTGATCTCCCACATAGCTAGCTGATAGGTTTTCCGCATCTTTTCAAACGTTTCTCATAGCCTACCTACACAAACGGGGAAAAAAAGAAAAAGAGAGATATATGCACTCACACCACCTCATCTCCACACACACAGGTCATGGTGAGGAGGAAAAGCAAGGAGATATTTTCTGATTCCTCCCTTCCTCCAGGGTCCCTGTTGACAGCTTTGATTTGAGTGCTGTGGTGGCAGAGGTACTCCCAGGGCCTCATCTGTACTAGTAAATCACACGTGTTCGTGCGTATATGCGTATGTGTATGTGTGTGTGTCTGTGTATGTGTGTGTGTGTGTGTGTGTGTACATGTGTCTGCAAGCAGGCACAAGACGGGACATCATACTGTGTGCCTGAACATGTGTGTTTATGGAGTGTTAGTGATCTCCTGGTTTGGACTGTGTCATTTTTGCTTACGATGTCTAAATTTTACTTGAAGGGGGAAAAAAGGTTTGAGAAAGTGATAAACACATGCACATTTCTCAGAATTTGCACAGACCTTGATTTACTCCCTTTCCTTTTAACCAAATTAAGCAAGGGCAAAAGTGACACAGTACCATGTGCTGATCTAATACCAACACAGTGATGTAGATTTAGAAAATGGATTAAACTGACAAAATCTATTGAGGCCAAAGCAAGCTCTTGCTGATGACTGAACATGGTCTCTCTCACAGGCGGGTGCGATATGCCCATAAATAAACCCAAGCAATGGGAAAACCAACATGGACTTGCATGCATTCAGCTGTATTTTGTGTTTCAAGGAGGATTCTTTGAAGTTGGCTGTAATTCTGAGGACCCCTTATGCTGATGGCCATTTTTGTATTGGCAAGAGGAAATTATTATTACAGTACGGAGAAAACACTGCTTTTCATGTGTGCCTATGTTAATAGTTTTTTAATTAATTTCAAATTTTTAATTTGAAAAGAAAACTAGCACATTTCAAATAACACATTTGACATTCTTTTCTGACATTCGGCTTTAGATGGGCAGGTCATTTTCCCTGTAGCATGCTTTTGCTGTAGTGTTCCCAGGCAGGCAGTAAAATTGTTAGCAGTGGACCATGTTTCTCTCCCTTGTTCCGTCTCTCTCTGTATTTGGTTCGGTAGTCAGTTATTGGGACTTCTTAGTTTAAAAACAGTCCAAGCACAGGCGCGCGCGCGCGCGCGCACACACACACACACACACTAACATGCACACAGACAAGAAGCCTCCACTGCCCCAGTGGAGCTCAGGGCCATTCACACAGCCCCTGGGCGTGCTAGAGACTCCGATATGGCCTAGTGGTGCGAGCCACACGTGGCTAGCACTATTGTCCCATATTAATACACTATCGACCCACCCAGACACGCTTTGTCAATGGAAGGTGCCGCCATACCAGATTTTCTCTGCGTCGTATTGATGTAGGGGCACCAGAGGAAGGCAGTAATGGATACATAGCCTGCAATAAGAACCTCAGCCAAGCTTGGGGGAACAGACAAAGATGGTATTTTTTTTTCTCATCCCATAATCTTCAAGCTGCTCAAGGGTCCTATAGAAAGCATCCTTGCAGTCCAGGCCAGAAGACACAGCCTGGGTTGTCCACAGAGGTTTAGAGTTGCTATTTCAGTTTCTGGGCATGATGGATTGTTTCTCACGTCTTCTCCTCCTGTCGCCAGCCATGCATCTTAGCCACCATACTGATTTGGTAAATAGGAATGTATATGTTTATATCTGTGGGTTCAAATAGAAAAAAAAATGGGTGGGGGTGAGGGGAGGTTTATCTCAGCACTTTGCTGTCCCCTGATGCCTTCTCTATCTGTAAATATTTTCAGACAGTCATGTCAGGGATTTATGTGAAGGTGACAATGCCAGAACTACCTGTCCAACAATTTTAGTCAGCTCCGTATCAGAGCTGTGTGGAAATAAATGAAACACATAACACACAAATTCTGAAAAGAATGCACACTTTCAGAATAGCACATAGTAGCATTTTCATACACACTAATCAAATGCTGCATTTTAAATCAGAGAGTTTATTTTCAGTAACAGAGAGCACCAAATTCACATACAGTACATTTGCATACAGCTGTGATTATTTGATATCACCTGAATAGGCAAAACAGTATTAAATGAAAATATTTGTTGGGTTCTTTAATCCTTTTTAAACATTTTTATAGTGTTTTTTGAGCTGTTTTTATGTGTGCAAAATAGCTAAGGGCAAAAGGCAGATAAGTTAAGCTAACTAAATCACTGTAGCTTTGGATAAAAAAACATTTTAAATATCACTGTTACTAAGGCCCAGCATGATGTCAACTTGTGCCAAGAGGGATGGCAGGGTTGCAATAGAATGACAGAAACCCAGTGTAAGTATCACTTTATACAATAACAGTATAATCACCTCAATACAATTAAAAGTAATATACTGAAGTACTGAATATCAAATCTAATTGGAAAAAGCTATTGTATTACACTAAGGAGCTGGTCAGTAATGCATTGCTGCTAAAACATTAACACCTAACACAAATTATCACAGCCTTCCAGCTCAACTCAGCTCTGTGTTAAGTCTAAAAACAAACCCTTGCAGTCCAGTTTGTCTCCCAGCTATCCTGTTCTCTCCAATGGTCATTTCTTCTCCAAACATTGTTGTGTGTACTGTTGTATTGACCCCTGTCCTTTAACATGATTGACAGGAGGTGGCCTGAGTCACACAGGCCTAGGGACTGGTAAGCAACCATCTGGAAACCATCAGTTTTTTCCTCAGATCTTTAATTTTGAATATTTTCCACCAACCCAAGAATCTTATTTTCAGCAAGAAAATAATAAAAAATTAAAATAAAATAATCAAGCTAAAGACACAGATTGTCTGCGGGTGAATAATATGTGATATGTATTCCTCTGCTCAAAGTGACCAAACAAACTACTGCAGGCCATTGTACACTGCATTTTTACTACTTTCTTAAAATTCTGTGAAAACCAGACAGTGTGACTAACTTCCCAACAACTTTCCCTGATGTGGTACAGTAGGTGTGCGTGTTTTGTAGCATTTTCCTTTTTACAGCCTTTTGTAACTTCCTCAGTGACCCATAATGTCAGTTTTATCGACCTCAAGTGAAACATGAGGCGAGAAATGAGAACAACAACTTAGCAGGTTAGATTGCAGCTCTGAGAGACGGGCACCCATGTTTCCCCACAGTTACAAGCATCTGAAAATTGCTTGATGCATACACAAGCAGAGAGATTGGACACAGGTGTCCAGGATATGACAGTCCCTCTGTGTTACACTGTGTGCAGCAGGCTGATGAAGGGAGGTCAGCCGTGCTGCCAGGTTAGGACTCTGTGACCAAGTCTTTGGGGATGCATGGTGATGTCCCACGAGAGCTGACCTAAAAGCTTCAGGTGGCTTACATTTCTACCTCTGCTTTTTCTGCTGCTGGAGGATAGCTCACTAGATGGATGGATGGGTGAAAAGATACAGGGACAAAGTGGAAAGAGCCGACAATTTCATTTCCCATCTGCCACGTTAGTGCAGCATCAGCAAGCGTTTCATTCCCTAACCTATTTTGGTCTGTATAACCCCC
>VUQI01002214.1:17862-30436 GCA_015106735.1 Paratilapia polleni | reverse complement strand
AGTGAGCAGTAACAGACAAGCTGTGGGATAGACATAACTCTCCAGTCAGGACCCTAAAAGGCAAGCAAGAAATTAACACCACCACAAACAAATAAGAGTTCCAATGTAATGTGTATTGGTTACAGAGAGAGGAAATCAAGGCAAAGGCCTCGTTTCCTGCCTCGAGGCTTTGATGGAAACTCAAGGGTTACAAACTGAATTTTATGAAATGTTGAAAAAAAACCAAAAAAAACGTAAAAGTTTGAAAGCAGAACTTTAAAATGTTCAAAGCCAAGCAGCCTGGGAAGAGGAAACACACTGACTCCAAGCCACAAAATGGAACAGCAATTAAAGGCTCTAATTTGGCAGAGGTTGGCAGGGATGTTTCTAATAGACAAGTTGCACCACAAGCTGGTGAATTAAACAAAGAGCAGCAGCCAACTGAGACACTTGAAGACAGCTTTTTTTTTTCAGAAAACGATTTATAGACACAACGGACAGAATGAAAGTTTAGTTTTCATGCGTGAAGAGTGCATACGCCGTTATGTGCATTTCTAAGGATGCAGTTTGCAGAGCGGGTAAACACAAACACACTTGGCATCAAGCATCAACATCAACATTTGGAGCAGCTAATTGGGCGAACTCTACCGATGGAGGCTGCAATCGGAAATCCCCCACAATAAAACAAAAAAAGGTCTAAGTCATCCTCACTCGCTACAGCTCAACTTGGGCCAATTTGGCTGTGATGAATCTGACTCCACACAGAGGCGCCCAGGCTCACGGCCATGATAGTTTGAATGTGCCTTCCCATTCTCACGCTGTGTGAGGGATTTTGGAAAAGGTTCCTCTATTTAAATGTAGATGTTTTCTCCACCTTTTCTACTTCAGTGAGACCCAGAGCAAGATGCAGTTAGTGCTACAGATTAGAGATGCATTAGTTGTGAAACTCTGGGTGGATACCAGTACTGATGTTTAAAATAACAATTTTGGCCAATAGCTGATACTGAGATCAATTTTTTTCCCTCTTTTGTTGGTATTTACTCCCCATTCATTACAAGAAAGCCAAGAAAATGTCATTATAAACAATACCTGTAATGCTTTCAGGTCTTCATCACCTACAGTCAAGTAAAAAACAAAGTTTTCACAGGACTCTATGCAGTGTGTGAAAAACTAAGGACACCCCATGAATCAATAAGCTTCAGGAAGCACCTTTAGCAGAAATACGTCGAAGCAATCATTTTCTGTATGACTTGATCAGTCTCTCTTATTGTTATTGAGGAATTTTGGCCCACTCTTGTTTACAGTGTTGCTTCACTTCATTGAGGTGTGCAGACATTCATTTATGCACAGCTCTCTTAAGGTCCCGCCACAAGGTCTGGACTTTGACTGGGCCATTGCAACACCTTGATTCTTTTCTTTTTCAGCCATTCTTTTATAGATTTATAGTGTGCTTGGGATGACCAATTTTAGCCTTTAACTGTTGAACAGATGTCCTCACTTTTGACTCTAGAATACTTTGTCATACACAGGAGTTCATGGTTGACTCAATGACTGCAAGGTGCCCAGGTCCAGTGGCTGCAAAAACAAGCCCAAATCATCACCCATCCACCACCGTGCTTGACAGTTGGTATGAAGTGCTTGTGCTGATATGCTGTGTTTGGTTTTTACCAAACGTAGCACTGTGCATTATGGCCAAACGTCTCCACTTTGGTCTTGTCTGTCCAAAGGACATTGTTCCAGAGATGTTATCGTTTTGTTCAGATGCAAATTTACATTTAAGCCATGCTTAAATGCTGCCATGTTCTTTTTAGAGAGAAGAGGCTTCCTGCTGGCAACCCTACCAAATAAGAAGTAATTGTTCAGTCTTTTTCTAAATGAATAGTCATGAACTTTAACATTTAACATGCTAACTGTGGCCTGTAGAATCTGAGATGTAGCTCTTGGGTTTTTTTTTGCCGTTTCTCTGAGCATCGCAAAGTTTGACCTTGGAGTGAATTCGCTGGGACATCCATTCCTGGGAAGATTAGCAGTTGTCTTGAATGTTTTCTTGTGAATAATCTTTCTCATTGTAGAATGATGGACTTCAAATTGTTTGGAAATTGCCTTATAACACTTCCCAGATTGATGGGCAGCAACAATTGCTTCTCAGAGATCATTGCTGGTGTCTTTTCTCCTTGATATTGTGTTAACACACAGTAGAATGCTACAGACCAGCAACCTGCCAAAACTTCTACTTTTATAGAGTTGGTCACACTTACTGATGATCGATTAACCAAGTGCATTTCATTAGCAATATGGCTACTCCTTACCCTCTTAATTTCTAATGAAGCAGTAAGGTGCATAAGGTCCTGTGAAAGCTTTCTTTTTCACATGTCTGTATTGTTAAACGTGTAGTTCAGTGTCGTAAACATCAGCTGCTGATTTAGGTAAAAGCTGTCTTATTTACCAATAGGCCAATATCAGTCAACAAGTCAGATACTGTCCAATATAGATAGTAGACTGATATAGTGGTGCATCACTATTAATGTACTATTAGATCACAACAACAGACACAAAGAAGGAAAGGGAAGTAAAATCCTTATCTTTAAAGATGCAGCATTTTTGCCAATATAAGTAAGGAGAATAAAGCCACACAGCTGAAACATATCTTCAAAGTATTTCTATTTTACCATCTTGAGGTAGGTCACGTGCTGAAAAACTGATTTATAAAACCAAATACAAGATGTGCATGATAATGTGATATTTATTGCTAAAGCTGGATTTAAAGTTGGAAAGCACTTTAAAGCACTTGGAAAGCTTTGGAATGCCTCCAAAGTAAAAGCTGCAAATGATGTAACAGATGCAACCAAAAGCATGCACTTTCTTTAAGTTATTCAACCTAAGATTTTAAACAAAATGTTCTTGTAAAGTGCTTGCTTGCAGGTACACATCCATTTTGAATTGAAACAACTGGTGTTCCTCATGCACTGAAAACTCCATATGGTGAAAAGTTTACTTTTAAGAAACTGAAGACTAACAAACTGTACAGATGCTCATCCCCTATACAACATTATTAAATAACTTGCTGTAAGATATCTACACTGTTTGCTGCTGGTGTTCAGCATTTGCTATTCTAAAATATTAAATGTGATGTGTAGGAACTGAAAACTCCACATGTCCAACCATCCCATCAGCACAATGCACTGTTAGAGTGATTAATATGCACAACGAGAAAACAAGATTATGAAAATTCAATTATCTAAATCTCAATAAATGAATTGCTGCATTATAATCATATCCTGTATCATTCACATTCAAATCATAATGACATTGTCCTTGACTACTCATTCAACCAAAAGTAATAATAACTCGCTTGCTATGGAGCTAGCCAGTGGCATTTTACTTGCAGCAGATGCCACTTTAAATGCACCTCTACCGTTTCTGACAGTGGCAATCTGGAGATCAGATTAGAAGGTGCACTCTTTGTCAGCAAGCAAGCCTTTAAAGAGCTTAGTGAGTGGGTCCGGTCTGCCTCCAACAGCGTGCTGGGTCAGGAAGGCACCCGCTCCACGTCGCCCACTCTCCGCTCTGAACTAATCCTGTTTACATCAGAGTATTTACGCCGACCCAGAGCCAAACACAGAGCCACTGATACGGTAGCACCGGGCAAGGAGAGGGAAGAGAAGAACACAAAGGATGTGTGTCTTTATCCTTGTGATGACAAAAAAGGGCAAAGGATTGAGCAAGGGTTGGAGAGACATGCTCAAGGCCGTGATTCGGTATTGCTTTTTTTTCTTTATATCATGGCAGCCTAAAATATGTGTTCTTGGAATACTGAATGTTGTACATTTAGAGAATGCAAAAACACAAAACAGAATGAAACACACATTCAAGGTCTGCAGCTTTCACTGCCTGGAGGTATGAACTAAAATCCTGTTAATTTAGCCTCAGACTTCGACTTAAATTTTACTTTTCCATTTAGCCACCAGCAAATTTAAAGCAATAAAATGTGCATATAATGTGAAACCTAACCACTGAATACTTGGAACATGTGTCTTGTGGGTAGTCATTTTTTCCATCATTATGCCTACAGTATATTGTATGTGATATAAAAGCCAGTCCTAATTTCAAAGATGCAATAATGGGAAAATAAAATAAATGTAAAAATTTTTTTTTTAAATAAACAAAACTGAAAGAGCAGTGGATAAGATAATCTGACTCAAAGTCTGAGTCATAGTTCCATTCCAAAAACCCACGCAGACCACTCACAACTTGAACTTTTAAACACCTGGTAAATATGCCAACATTTCAAATTCCTTGCCTCAATATTAAATGCTAAATTAATTATAACATTATACACTGGTTTTCAGTACATGAATAGTATTTTTGCCTGAAATCCAAACAAATATCAGGGATTTACGTTTCTTTTAGTCTTTTAGTGCAATTAAACTGAAATTCGATGGATATGGTCACAGAAAACATTTTGATATGAAATTCTGACGTGAATGAAAGCTAACTGACCATCAGTTCATGACATCCTTGCATCTTGGATGAAAAGTTCCAAAACAAAAGTTGTGCATTTGATGACATTTACTGGCTGTCTGCTCGATATCCTTCATGAAAGTCAGTTGGACATCCTTCCAAGACTTTCTAATACGGGGAAGTTTCTTTACAATAATTGTTATCTTATCCTTTTATCACTTAAAACAAACCAAAAAAAATCTAACAAGTGGAAATATTAAGAAACCCCAAAAATTATTCACAATCTCTGACTGAGTGCAGCCTTATATCTTACTGAGCTAACCAGCTAGAACATAAACAAGGGGTCCACCACAAGTTTAGATTGTGGATATCACAAGGGCAACTTTTATTTTTTTATTTTCGATGGTCACTGTGCAACACACAATGAAATGGCGTCCAGTAATACTAGTCTAGTCGCTTTGTATGGCTGCCTGATCACTTTAACTTCATAACCACATGCAGTGTTTTAAAAGAACCAACTCACACAATCATGCTACTATCTTGATGCCATGTGAATTTTCACATGCTATCACTGCCATCCACCCATTATAATGTGGTTGCAGCATAAGTCGAGAATGCTTTGCTGACATCATTCAGATTGTTTGCTGAGACTTGACAAAGGCGTTGCACTAATCATACTGTACAAAAATGTGCACACACTCTTTAGTACTCCCTATCACAGGCATACTGATCTCGATGTGAACAGTCAATGAAATGTCACTTTACATCAAATTTGCCATTTTACACAAGAGCAAATTTGTTGCAGACAAAAGGCTGAAACTTGTAATAGAGACCTTGTGGCACAGTTGTTTTACCATCTGATGGTGGATAACCTTGGCTTGCCTTTACCCTTAGCAGATTTACTCAGCAGTAAAGTGACTGTGACAGATAAAGAGGCCAGGGATGCATTTTCTCATCATCACACAGCAGTCACACCAGCTGACAGTGGATGGTCACTGCAACAGCAAGAGACATAAAGAGTCAATAGTAGATAGAAAAGTAGGACAGTGTTGGAGAGAAGATGCCTGACCAATGCAGACACCATTCTAAATAGCCAAGAAATGATCCCACAGGATGGCAGAAAGGAAAAATGCCCAAACAAATATAGGAAGAGCAGATAGAGCTGGACAGGGGGATGCTGTGAGGGAAAGGCAGAGAGGACTGAAAGGGTGAGGGAGAGAGTAAAAGGAGAAAATGATGAAGAAGAGGGGGGAGTGGATCTTGCTGGTTTGCACTGGGAGTCAAAGAGGCCCGAAGCATCCTTTACAAGCCTCAGCCATGTCAGATCATATCAGCATCGCTGACAGTTTCTTCCACACACTTGCAACAAAAACAATCTACATAGAAGTCTGTGCACAAACACACACCAACCTGAAACTGCCTTCATGAGATACTTTTCTTGAACCTTACCCAACACCCCGTCTCCCCCCTTATCCTACAGCGCCTGTGGTCCTATTTCACAGTAACAGCTTAGAGAAGCTGCACACAACAACCAATCCATCTCGGTGTTAAACATGGATATGAAGAGGTAAGCAGGTTTTGTGGCTGAATCGTTTCTGTGATGCTGAGAGTGACAGACAGCTCATTCTCTGAGCTCCCTGAGGATTTTGCCACAAATACCCTCTGTTACCGTCCTCCCATCGCTTTCTACTCCTCTCCTTCCTGCTCCCTCCATCATGTGTGACCCAGTTCAGCCCTCTTTCTATTTTTCTCTGTCTTTCTCTAATAACAAGGGCTAAACTTTCCTGAGGAGGAACACAGTGGGGGAGCTGCAGCCTCTGCTGCCTCCATGCTTGCAGATGACTACAGGAGAATACAGCTATAGTGCTTTCTAAGTTAATCTCTGACAAAAATGCTCTGATATCCATCAGCTGTGTCCCTCAAATGTGTAGAATGTTTTGTTAAACATGTAACATTTCATGCAATGAAAATATGTGCAACATAGCCTGGGTCTTTCCCCTATTTTTGTTGTAGCAAACAAACACGGGAGTGATCAGTCTGATGATGTCTGAAATACACATTTATCTTACATCTTGTTAATTATGCAACATGACCTTTCCTACCACATGTATATCCTATTTAGTTGCATGTGAATTTAATATCTACATGAAATCAAAGTTAATTAAAGTGTACAAAGGGACTACTGAGGTCAGATAAGCTTGATTAGACATGTTATATTAGAACTACTGGTACCCAAGCACCTTCAGTGTCTTAGGCTCTATACATGCAATTCCCTGTTTTTGCTGTGTAACCCCATTGCAGTATGACTACACATCAAGCTGGATGTGCCCCTTAGCATTCAGTGTATACAAGTTTAATTCGCTATCTGCGACCAGCCGCAGTGAAGCAAAACTTTTGATGAGCACTACAGTTTAGATGAAACATTGGAAGAGCTTCTCACTGTCAAATGCCTCTCTGCGGTCTGAGACCATCCACCATCCACTGGTAGTCACCCCGGGGCAGCTCTTCAGAAACTGTTCGGCTGGCAATCCGTTGGCAGAAGCGTGCAGTGATTTTAAATGAAGTCTGAGAGGAGCTTCTCGCTTCTGTGCAGCCTGAATGAATTTATTTGGACAATAGCATTTCCCTATCTCAGTACTAAGCTGAATTACATGGGGCACTAATAGATTGGCTCATTCACTGGAGGCGAAGCCGGGGATGCACTCGCTCCCTCCCTCACTCCTTTCTGCAGTCGAGCAGCACTGGCTGCCATAATTGGGTTCATTGGAGAAGAGAAAAATATTCCTAAAGGGCTTGATGGCAGAGGAGGTGATCCCACTGTAGATTTTCCTGATAGATGACTCACCATCTTTATTATACTACTCGTCAAAAAGGAAATTTAAGGTATTATTAGAAGTGAAAAGGTTGATTTTTCACCAAATGGGGCGGCTGTATTCTTATGAATACAGTAAATATACAATGGAATCATCTTGTCAAGTGTTTCCTTCATCGAATTCCAACCTGGAAAGTGTGGGTTTTGAAAAGCCACACTGAGTTCATTTTGATCTTCCATGTCAACTTGATGCCCTGCAATGAACTGGCAACATTTCCGTGGTATTTCTCCACCTTCTGCCCAGTGCATGCTGGGACAGGGTCCAGCTCTATGACCCTAAATGGGATTAAGCTTGTGGAGAAAATACAAGAATGGATGTCGACTTCAGTGAGGTCAACTAAAGCTTTGCCATTAACTGGTCAGTTGACCGGTTAAACAACCGAGGCACCTCAAGAGAAACCACACTCAGCCGTTTGTTGTGCTTATGTGAGGCTTCACAGGAACAGTGCGGTTATGAGAGTCATTACTTACATTGCCCTAGGGGCAACAGGATCTGATCAAAGTAAATAAAAAGTGACAGGAGATAATCTCAGTTTACCCTGGTGTCAATGGGAAAAACCACAGCAAGTATATATTGGACCATAAAATACTTGTGGTTTCATTGAGATCTTGCTTAGCCATTGGTCCCTAATAACTCAAGAAAACCCTCGGATATTGATGCCAACCTGGAAGAGAGTCATTTTTCTCTTACTGCCCTAAAGCCAAGTCAAGGTGACATCACCATGACCCCTAATCCTGCTGCGCTCCGGACTTTATATAGCCTCAGAGAGAAGTGGCTGAAAGCTGGATGACCTCAAAGATACAGAAGGAAGCTGAATTAGGGTTTTCATTTTGTCTTTCTAAACTCTGTGACCTCTATCAATTGCTCTCTTGGGGATGTTTTGTGGGAGAGAATATTGGCCTAAACAAGTTAGCTAATGCATCAGTGGTAAATGTCAAGTTTTGGATCCAGTGTCTCTAAATAAAAGATCATCAGTCCAAGTACAGCTGGAATTTCCATACAGGCATTTAACAACTATACACACAGGAAAATCCACTAGAGAAAACGGCATGAGCCAACTACTGTATTTTACAATTTTGATGATTAGATAAAGCAAGAAAGCGCATAAGCACTACATAAGTGCATCCATTTGCAGTCAGTTAACATTCTTCACTGTTCCCTTACAATCTTACAGTCTTTACAGGTTTTCCTGGACAGTTTAGTCAGCTAGTTGGGGACTTTAGCTACCTTACCAGATTTTCAGCAGTTAAAGTCTAAAACCTCTGTTGCGATTAGCATATATTTACAATGATATTCCATTGTAAGTTGTAATACTACAGTATTCTTATAGGTAATGCTAGTTCACAATATACAGTCATGGTAAAAAGAAAGCACACCCCCTGTCAATTCTAAGGTTTTACATATCAAGACATTAAAAAATTATCTAGTCTTTACAGGGTTTTAAAATTAGGTAAATACAATCTGAGATGAACAAAAACACATGCCATATGACACTTTATTCAACAGAAACCAAGCCGAAATGCAGCAGCAGTGTGTGAAAAACTAAGGACACCCCATGAATCAATAGCTTGTAGAACCACCTTTAGCAGCAAAAACTTGAAGTAATCGTTTTCTGTATGACTTCATCAGTCTCTCACATTGTTGTAGAGGAATTTTGGCCCAGTCTTCTTTACAACGTTGCTTCACTTCATTGAGGTTTGCAGGCATTTGTTTATGCACAGCTCTCTTAAGGTCCCGCCATAGCATTTCAGTCAGGTTGAGGTCTGGACTTTGACTGGACCATGACAACACAATGATTCTTGGTTTTTTCCCAGCCATTCTGTTGTAGATTTGCTGGTGCACTTAGGTCATGCCACAGGACAATGATCCTAATTTCAGCCAAGCTTTAGCTGTCAGACAGATGGCCTCACATTTGACTCTAGAATATTTTGGTATACAGAGGAGTTCGTTGTCAACTCAATGACTGCAAGGTGCCCAGGTCCCTGTAGCTGCAAAAACAAGCCCAAATCATCATCCATCCATCACTGTGCTGACAGCTGGTATGAGGTATTTGTGCTGATATGCTGTGTTTGGTTTTTACCAAACGTGACACTGTGTTTATGGACAAACATCTCCACTTTGGTCTTGTCTGTCCAAAGGACATTGTTCCAGAAGTCTTGTGGTTTGTTCAGATCCAACTTTGCAAACCTAACTTTGCCATGTTCTTTTTAGCAAGAAGAAGCTTTCTCTTGGCAACCCTTCCAAACAAGCCATGCTTGTTCAGTCTTTTTCTAATTGTACTGTCATGAACTTTAACATTTAACATACTAACTGAGGCCTGTAGAGTCTGAGATGTAGCTCTTGGGTTTTTGCAGTTTCTCTGAGGATAACACAGTTGGGTTAGTTTTTATTAAATAAACAATGACACATTGTAATATGTCATGTTTTGTATTTCACCTGATGTTCTATTTACCTTATTATGCTGCTAACTGCTAAGGACCGGATTATTTTTATTATGTCCCAATACATAAAACTTTAGAATTTAAAGAGGATGCAGTTTCTTTTTATGACCGTAGGTGCTGGCAGTGATAAAGGGGCGCAGCAGTTTAGCAAGACACAGTCTCCATGGTCACATTGTTTCTTCAGTCAATGTACCATGTTTGATTTGGACAAGTCAAAGTGTAGTGATGTATGACTTCACTTTTCATACTTTTGTAAATCAAAGGTCCATAACATTACTTTTCTTAAAATAAACCAATATGACTAAAAATCTATTCTGGCCAAATTGCCATTCGAATAGAGTTTACTGAACTCAGCTTGATCCATGACTCCAACATTAACACTCCATAATTTTTGAAAGTCGGGAACGTGTGTTACATGTGTAAGGACACCAGCAACTTCAACCCGCTAGAGTGGGCAAGGTGTGGACATCCCCACTTAGTGCGCCAAACCTTTTACCACATGATTCTTGGGGCTACCACAGACTTCAATGAAAGAAGGAAACTGAAGTACAAACAACATAAAAAGTGAGAAAAACTATGAGAGTCTACATAGCTTCAAAGCTTGGCTCCACAACTTGTGCTACAAATAAATACATTAAAGGGCACTGACAAAATAATTTCAATACAATACAAATCTACATAGAGTTGATAACAATGAACGTGAATCACTCAATCTTCAGACAATTTTTTATTTTGCAAAATTTCCAGAATAACTGATTCACTTGCAAATCCCTGTTTAACGGACACTGTTTAACTCAGCTTTCAGACATGTGTCATCAGTGACAAGCGTACAGCCACACAACTGTAAGTTTTGTATCCACAAAGTCTAACCTTGCATTCTAGCAGAATTTAGTGCACATGCTCTCTGACACTACACTGTCTCATTCTATCAGTGGAACTTCAAGTACTATGGAGCATGTGCTAAATTTGACTGAATGGAAAAACAACATGGTATAAATACTGAGTGATTTTGACCATGGCTATGGTCTCCTTCTTCAGGAAGAAGTGAGTAGACTGAAACAGTAAATTACAAATCATCATCACAAAATAAAGGATAAATCCCTATAAATCCATAGCTGAGTGGGTCCAGGGCTCATCAGGAGGTTTCCATATCACATGCAGGTATGATAGCTCACTCTGGAGCTGGTCCCAGACGCTTGTTGGCCCTGTCCCAGCAATACCTCTGCTTAGCTGGCACTGCTCCACTGGGTTAAACAGCCACTAAGAGCTGTGCAGTACACAGTGAGAGCTGACAAAGACGGACGCAAACCAGAGGAGGCTAACTAAATGCTCTCCAAAGCTTTCATAGCTGCCTTTAATCCATTCTATCCTTGAGAGAGGATCGGTTGTTGGAAAGGAACCCAACTTGGCGCCTTCTGTATGCTTCAAATGCTCAGAAGGCTTAATAAGACGACTGAGGTCAGAACTTACTACTGCACATAGTAGAGCAAGCTCCCAACTTCATTGAGTGATTTATCTGTAGTCGCTGCAGGAAACTCTCAGAGGATATGGGAAGCTCATCCCTTCCAAACGGAGCTCAGGTTCATGTACTTAACCTTGTCTTGTCAGTTAGACAGTTTATATTTTATTTTGGCAGACAAGCAAGACTGCTTCAAAAAATTAAAATGGACTTTTTCACTAGGAGATAAGACTGAAGTTGAAGTGTACATTATAGGGGGTGGAAAAATTGCGTGCAATGTATAATGCTTTTGTCCCCAGTGTTCCCACTGGTCTCTCATTACCATCCCTCTAAGTTCTGCTCCCATGACTCCAAACCTGATATTCAGTTTAACAGGCATTTCTGAATTAAAACAGTCAGGAAAATTAAATTACAGTGACTCAGTTTGAAAACAAGCCAATCAAACTGGAGGGGCTCCTAGATAAAGATGTCACAGTGTTTCCATGTCAGGAAAACTGGTACTTGCTCACAAAAGCTGAGAGGCGTGACTCAAATCACATTTAATCAGCACGCTTTTCCTCCCTCTGAGATCTCCATATTCAACTGAGTCTCATGGAGACTGACTAATGTAATGTAGTTAATCTGTATGCATTTCAGTCACGCAGATGTCAACATATTCTGTCTGTGGGAGACCCTGAAGGGATGAGGATGGTGGGAGTGAGTTGGTCAACAACTCGGACGGTTTACCAGTCATCTGCTTGTTTTTCCAACCACCCACTTCCACCAGGGCCCCCCAAAAAGAGAGTTCATGATCCATTATCATTTCCTTGATATCATCTATATTCTTTCCTTTTCCGGTTTGGCCTTTCTGTCATTTCCTTCATTCTTTCTAGTGTCTGTGAGACCCTTCGTTGTACTCTCTGAGGACCCTGTGCTGATAGGTGTCGGGTAGGAGGGCCATTGTAGCCGCAGGCTGATTGAATCTTTCCTTGGAGAGACTTTTGAATGTGAACATGGGAACAATCGAGCTAAAAAGTCAGTCATTGTGAAATTGGACAATTTCGTCTCACACACTCCCAATCTTGAATGAACACAAGATACTCATCTATCTCATGGAGACTATCACTGAACACAATACACAGGAAGCAAACTGTCAATATGCTGTATGTACCTTCTACATTACAAAAAGCTGTAAAATTATTACATTTAAAACACCAATACATTTACAATGATAAGCATATAGGCTCATTCGGTTATGGTAATATAAGTCGTATAACAGACTGGTTTTCATTTGATACCTGGCACAAGTCATTTAGACATAAGAGGCATAACAATCTTTAAATTAAAAAAAAAAAAAAAAAAATCTTTTTTTTTTTAAATTT
>VUQI01002214.1:6194-17842 GCA_015106735.1 Paratilapia polleni | reverse complement strand
ATACCTGCAAAAAACATTTAAAAAAAAAAAAAAAAATAACAATCTTTAAATTAAAAAAAAAAAAAAAAGGATCCTTGTTTTTCAGACATTTGTGCCTCATATCATGTGATATGTGTCTGATCTGAGACACAAAAAAAAAGGCACATCTGGAATTCACGTCAGGACAAAATGCTGTAAGGGACTGAGCCGTTTCACCTCCTCAAGCCTTTAAAAACCAAATCTCAAATTACACATACAGAACAGAGCATCATCTTTTGGTTTCCCTTTAGTGTTGACCCTGAACATGTAGTAGTAAATAATGAGTGGATAATTTGTCTTGCTGAAGGAGAAGAACACTCCCACGCTAGCTTCCAGAGAATATGCTCATAGTGGAGTAATGAAGGCATTAGCCGTAATACTGGTGACAGAAATGATTATCTAGAAACATGCTGAAAATTCTTTCTTTCAGTCATTAGGAGGAATGTGTGCCAATAGTAAACTAATTACTGTAAATTCAGGAATGACATGTTTGCATTAAGCTTATCTTCAAACCAGCAGTACACTGGGTATAAAATCCACTGTGTGCAAAGCAGATAATTCTAATTTGACTTGTTCATCATACCAGTGGACAGCTTTCTCTGCATTTTGAGATTCCTTTCCAAATATTGCAGCAACTTGTTTATTGGTGGCTGACAGAAAAAAGGTGGCAGTGGAGCGAAGAGGATGCGTCTCCTCAGAATCACCCCTGCCATAAACATAAAAATATGCTCCTATCTGGTGACTGTGGAAGCCTCTGACAGCATCACACTTGGAAAATACAGCTGACAGACCGCTTCTACCATCATGCAATGATCCAGATAAAAGCGCTGCTGAATATTAGCTCTATGTTTTGTCCCGTGATAAAATACCAAGGCCAGCGTCCATGAATAGTGCAAACATTGCTGTAGGAGACAGTAGTTTCCTGTGATATGGAGATCAGGATTCATAATGCAAACATGCACACACACCGAGGGAGACCTCTAACATACGTTCCTGCTCATAGCCTTTGTCTGCTGTTTCCATGGCAACATGCCGCCTCTCTCTGCGGTACATCGATGAAATGGGCTGAAAAGCACAGAAAATAGCGGGGAGAGCTATTTCTGCTCATTAAGCACTCAGTGCGGCAGTAACAAAGTGAAGCTGTTCGGAGTTTTAATATCCTTTCGCACATGGACTTTCTTGAAGACGAAACATAAAGTGACGACTGATCACAGTAGTGACTAACAACAGCAACAACAACAACAACAAAAAACAAATTGGAAAAAGTTGTAGTTAAACTCAACAGCTTAAACTTCATACATATCTGATTTTATACTATAATGAAAACACACAAACAATGTCAACAAATAAATATCCACATGATCTAAGACAGAGGAAGAAAGGCATCAGCATTCCTGGCTCCGCTTTCCACTACACTCACATATTTCCATGTTAACTATGGCTCTATTTCTAAATATACAGGGAAGAAGCCTTAATGAGGTGAGGTGGGAAATAAAAAGGTTTTTTACCATGAGTAGTGGCAGCTATAAAAGTTCCCTTGCTGAGGTAATTAGGCTTTTTACAATACAAAACAGTGTCTCTGCTGAAGTCCTTTATGGAAAATAAAAGGCTCAACATGACTGCAATAAGTACAAGAAGCCCCTTACAACAGTGCATCCACAAAATCTCTGGAGTTACTTACAGGGACACCTTTGCACAAATCAACTGTAGTACTTAATACATTTATTGTAGTGCCACATACACTCAGCAGGATCATACACAAAAGGAATCATACCAATCTTAGTCTATTAAAGTATAAAAAGCACAAACTATACATCCAGTGTACAAAAGTGTAAGAATTAACAACGCTTCATCTTCAACACCTAACAGCACAGACTGGGCACAGCTTGCACTCTATTAAATTTAATTCCCTTTATAAACAGCCAAAACAGCTTAAAACATTCACACTGTGGGACAGGCACATGCCGGCAAGAGGGAAAAGGAGTGGCTGTCGTGTTTTTATTAGCCCCTGAGTGACGCACGGGCTGGTCGTGTTGTGGTTGGAGGTGCTGCAGTGATTGCCAAATGATGGGTGTTCAGGGACCACCAAGGATCTCTGAGTGGGGTCCTCAGCAAAATTAAGCATAATATTATTTCACTATTACATTACTTGAATGTGCTCTGAGTAAAAAGAGAATTAGAAGGATAAAATGCAAATTAAAAATTTACTTTTCTCCTTTTCTTTTTTCTTTTTTTTTTTATTTTACCAGCAGTTCAAAAACTGATCCTGTACATCAACACAACTGTGATGCTGAAGTTACACAACAGAGGAGAAAGAACATTTAAACTTCATACCATAAAATAACATTCATATGAAGCTCTAGGGCATAATTATTTCCTGGGAAGTCGGGGTACCCTGATTCTTTTCTCATTTTTATGTCAATAATTTCACAGAAGAGTGAAACAGCTTCTTTCCCTTTTCTTAAATAGTGAAATTCTCTTCCAGTACTCACAAAATTCTGCAAATTATGCAACTATAAAGTGAACATGACCTTGAATAGCAAAGCAAATGAGGTCAACTGCCCTCCTGGAAAACATCAGAAAACATTACTTACTAGAAAATTGAAGAAAAATAAATCTTTGCCACTTTCGACTTATAGGGCCAGATTTACTAACAAGCTGCGCCAGCGCAAACTGGGTTTTGGCTTTAAAAATGTAATGTCGGTATTTACAAAGATTGCGTGTAAGAGGTGGGAACTCAGAGATTTTTGCCACTGACCCTCTTGCATATGCATTTCTGGGAGTTTCTTTCTCAAGGCGCAAAATATAGGGAGGAGAATGTTTAAAGCAAGCGCTCAAAGTGATTTACTAACGTTTGTGACACGTAATCTACTGCCAATTGCGCCGATATTTAACACCGAAAAAATAGCATGTCTTATTTTTTGTGCTTGATATTGAAATGAACTGACTGCACCTGTGTTTAGAAAACAGTGCAACTTTTGTAAATCACCTGTAAAAATAACCACACCTATCAGCGCTGCTTGGGGGTTGCGCTCACAGGATATTTTGCCCTGTTTAGTAGATCTGGCCCTCAGTGTCCAGCCTGAAAATGCTGGATCATAACTTTCATAAAATGCATTTGAATAATATCTTTTGTTTCAAATATTTTAAGCCCCACAGCACTGTTTGCAACACAGGTTTTCTGTTACAAATTTTAAGTTAAATATATAAGTCAAGTATAACTGTAAGCTTCTTGAGTTAACCCTGATGGCATATTCAGGGTTTTTTTATTTTCCTCAGACTTCACAAAACTGCCTGCAAAATATCAAAATTTATCATACAACTGTTTTCACAAGGCGAGTGACACTCCCCACAACAACTGAACTCCACTTACTGTGAAGCATGTCAGTTGTCTCATCTACTGTCAGGTCTGATGTCAAAAGCTGACCACAGCACCAGCACTGTCTCATTAAAAGCACATAGTAGTAACCAAATTATCTGCAGAAAGTGACGAGCTGCTCCATGGTGGTTATCATTCTTAGCAGTCAGTCACAGACAATTTAATTTTATGAAAGTCAATTACTACTTTATTCAAGTTTTGTTTTATTCATCATGCACCAGGGAGCTATTTGACTACAACAGCTGGCACTGTGCATGTGACTCGATGATTGGTGTCGCGGGAACTCTGTTCTGGCAACACGCCATGGCATCGCACAAGTAACATCTGACACCAGACACACACACACGCACATAAAAAGTCTATACATGCTCCAAGGGACCAGACACAGTGATTTATTTCTATTAAACCCATGACGTAAAATAAGAGTCTTAATTTCCATGCAAAACGTCCCCAAAACCTCTAATGGAAGGCTGTGAGGTGGGAGGGAGGGAAGCCACATAAAGGAAATCAACCAGCATCACAACTTTGGTTCCACTTGGACTATTTTCCATTTGAGCCATATAGCTAAACATCTGGCATGCAACACCCTCATCCTGTGCTGCCTCCTCCTCCAGTTAGCCAGCTCCTCTCTCCACTGTGTCACCAACAGCGTCACTTCCAGAGTGCTGCATGAGGTTCTACTTTAACATGACCTGCTTACTGTGTTTCAGTTCTTAGAGGGAAGTTTTAACCCAGTTTTACTCTTAGTAGGTTTTGATCAGTGTGGGTTCTTTCAGGGCTGATCATGAGGCTCTTTCAGATTATAGTGGAGGAACTGTTCCAATACTCTCAATCTATATTTTGAAAGAATAACCTGATATGGAAGGGAAAAGTGTCACTTCCATCTCTGGTTCAAAGTTTCAGGTGTGTTGCATTTCTGCAGCAGTGAAGTCAAACCATGAGAGATTTTCAGCTGCTGTTAAGGTGGACAGGGCCCTGAGCCTCCTTTGAGCACTCACCATGTAAACTAGACTCAACAAAACTGTTTTCATAATGGATTCATCTTTTTTTTTTTTTTTTTACACTTTTAATTGTTTGGACTACAAAATGTCAGAGGATATTGGAAAGTGGCCCACAAAATCTTCAAAATGCTTATTTTGTCCAACAAACCCAAAGTTTAAATTGTTACAGACTGATGTTTTGTAGCTTTGGTCCAGAAGTTTTCGTCATACAGGAAAGTGCATAGCTCTGATTGTAACAAGAAACTAATCTAGTGGTAAAAGCGTGATATGATTAACTGGAGCTTTTTTCTCCATACAGCCCATCATCTACTTTCCCTTAATAACTTACATCAGGAACAACTTTTAGACATTTTGGTGTTCTGCAAAGAGTACTACTGTTAACATGGCTTTAATTGAGTTCATCACTCTGTCATTTTGAGGAGGTCAGCTGCTTACATAACCAGCTCCAGAAGACAGTGGCAATTCTTCCAGGGACCAGGGCCATGCTCTCTGCAAAGCCCCAGAATGGGCATTCTTTCCCGGGCTGGCAGCGCTTAGCAGCTCCTGCCAGGAAAGCTTCACTCACGGATAACAAAGTGTATAAATAGACTTGCGGGTAATGAGGCATCAGGGGTAAGAGGCAACAAAGAGACAAGACAGGCATGACAAGAAGACATAGGGTGTCATGTCTAAAGTCAAGCTGAATAAACTGAGCCATGCATCATTCTCCTGAAGGAAAAAAAAAAGAAAATCAAATAAAGTAAACATAAGGAACTATGTCTTTTTAAAAGTGCTTGCCATAAAGCCCAGAGCAGTGCTTTGCTTGGCTGCTGCCACACTGCTAACAGCTCTGAAGTGAATGACTGACTTATTTGGTTGTTCTGCTACCAGCCTTAGAAGCCAACGAAAGCAATAAGCCAACACGAGGAGTAAAGACTCCAGCAAAGTGTCGCAGTTAGAGAGGCTAAATGCAAATAAATTGTAACGGCGAGAAAAACGAAAGAAAAAGAGCTGATGAAACTTTTCGTCTCATTACCTGTTCATTTAAAGCGGGCACAGCAGTGGGGTTTGTGAGAGAGAGTGGGCTGTTGGGTAAACAGACTGCCATGGGGGTGGACCTCCAGGGTCTGAGGGACCACCAGCAAAGAGCAACGCAACACACAAGCACACGCACAAGTGCACACAGATGAAAGACCAGTGCTGAGAGGAAGGATGAAAATGACAAAGCAAAATTTGACAGTTTTTTGAGGCGAGTGACACATAGGACACATCAAATAGAGAAGGAAGGGTGAACACTTTATTATTAGATATACAACATTGAGAAAACCTCATCTGTCAATCAAATTGGTCTACTTAAGTACAACATTCATTATGCATTCCCACTGGCATTGGACATTTCCTCAAGCTATCTTCTCCTCTTGTGACAAGTATAGAAACGTGTGTGTGGGTGTTTTTCTGTTTTTTTGTTTTTAGCATTTCAGGGAATTAATTTTAGCGTTCAGGTTCTGACAGCTGCTACCACACAAGGACGACAGAAGGCTCCTGGGTGTCCTTCACTAAACTTGACTTTGCATTAGCGACACGCCAAAATTTGAACTGTCCCACACTGAGATATAAGGCAGAGAGTTGTTATTAGAGACTGCAGGAGTTATACTCCCACACAGCACATCTGTGTATGGCCGTCGCAAAGCAAACGCCTTTGAGTTAAAGCCCACAGAGCGGCTGCCCCTCCAGTGTCAGCCAGAGTGACAAAAACTGGTTCACTGGTTCATGTCAGTCCATGCTCTGCTGACACAGGGAGACAGGCCTCCTGATGCACACTGAGACTTCATCAATAGCTTGTTTATTAGCAAAGGAACTTCATAAAAAGTGTAACATTATCATTCATTTCACCGCCATTTGAAAACCAAAACCCAAGCTCTTTCTCTTTCCCTTAGTCCACATTCTTAAGTTTTCCACACACACCCAGCAAACTGAATGAGGCTTGTCTTGGTCGCCCAATTTCATACCAAAATAACCAGTATGCCTTTTTCACAAAATCTCTTATGTTTTTGTTGCTGTTTGGATGTAGTGAAGCATCCACAGATATAGCAAAAAAAAACAAAAAACATCTGGATCATGTTTACAATTTTTTCTGTTATTGGCCATATTGCATCAGGTTTAAGGATTGAAGAAAAATGCCTTCACAGACACAAGACTAGTGAGGATTGCAAAGAATTCAGCCAGGTGTGTTGACCTGGAGCAGAATTTCACAATACAACCCAAGCTGAGAGGGTTTAGGTGGCGATTAAAGGTCACAAAATACTTCTTCACCCTCCTCACACTCGCACAAGACAAAATCTGTTATGATTGCCACTTGTGAAAAAAGTGATGTGATAGAGCAAAATGGATATTATTTCTAAAATCGGCAACCCAAAATTAGTAAAGAACAAGTGTTAGATTTCATACAGCAAATATGATTCAGGGCGGTGTTATTACCAATCTGGTGTGTGTCCATCCATTTCAGCTACTTTGTTCCTCTGCTGCTGGAATTGGGGATGATGAGATGAGTGAAACTGAAAGCCAAAACTATGAGCTAATAGAAGCTTTAAAGCTCAGGAGATTCAAGAGTGGCAATTTTTTGTATATTTGTGACCCAGACTGGGGACACTTTACAGTTTTTAAAATATAATTTCTCCTGTAAAACAACAACAAAACTAGACTGAAGTACAACTCAAATAAAACGGGTCAGATACAATCCTACTTTTGTGCAGTCATACCATAAAATGTTTATTTTTCTTGTAAAAACTCGGTTCCACTCTAAGCCCACTGCTCCAAGTGTAAAGGTTTTGAGAAAAGTAACCTTCACTTAACTCTCGACAGTCACTAGATGGTTTAGCCAGTTTAGAAGGCTTTAATGCCTCAATTAAGAAGTGGAAACATGACTACGCCCACACAAAAATACCAGTACCACCACTTAGTGTTGCGTCAGTGTTTGTAAAACACAACAAAACAGGTCAACAGGTTCAAATCTGATACGTATAAACATACAGCATGATAATTTGATCATCTGATTAAAGGATTTCCTTTCATGACTATATTTTGTGATACGTTTCTGGTGCCTTGCACAGAAGATAGGATTGGATCACTTTGTAGTGAGACAGAGAAAAAAGTTCTTATCAGTCTTACAAGAAATGGCAGACAGAACGCAGCCTTATCAGTAGGAACAGGGTGGAGATAGCACTAAGCCACTTACTGGCAATTACAGGGATGGTTACACACATGTTTACACACTCCCTCTCTGTCGTTCTCTCTCTCTCACTACTTTACAACCATCTTGAACTCCAGCGGACCTCGACCAGCATCTGAACACAAGCAATTTGAACATGAAGGTGGCCGGTAAAACCTCTAGAGGTTTTCCCTGATACAGTAAGTAAGCTGATTCATTTAGCATGTGTGGTGGGAGTAAGGACAAGCATACACAGAGAAACGTGCAAACACACAATCACCTCAATCTCTTTATCGCTGCCTTACGCTATTTGGAGACCTAACTGCTCTCAGTGATGGCCAGGATTAACCGTGAGGCCTTGGCTTCTAATCTAAACCATGGGACGTCCTCACGTGAAGTTTGCTTGAATCTAATTACAAGTGATGTATTTGATGAATTCTGAAGATGTAAACTCCCAAAGTTTTACGTGATTTAAGCCAGAAAGATGGAGCTGGAAAAAAGGAAATGAAAATCCCATAAAAATTATTTGTTTTGTGTTGAAATTATCTCATGTTATGACTAGATTTCTTACTTGTATTTTGAAATCAATAACCAAGAATTTGTAAAATGTATAAGAGAAAAACAATAATATGTAATTAAGGTGAGGGTGGTCACTGTTCATTTTAGTGCCTCCTGAAAACCCAGGGAGGAAAGCAGCGGCCTCCGATGGGCAAATAAAAAACTGCACATCCTTCACACAAAGGTCTAACAGTTCTGTAGATTTTTAAAAACCCAGAAAGAAATGATAACAGCATTACTTTTAAGATTTATTTACATAATTCTACCTTAAGTAGTCTGTAAATTTAAACTGCAGTGGGATAAAGGAAATAATCTGATAAAGCTTCAATAACTTATAATGTACAGAAAAATATGAATATTGTTTTGAAACACCCAAGAGCAGCAAAATCCTGTGAACACAGGCTCCCTCGTGAGAAAATACTGTCCATGAACATGTCATGAGCTCCTTCACTTCCTGAGTGTGTTTTACTTTACTTCTGCCGGCCTGACCCGACGCCGAGTCGGTTAGCTAAAGTCCAAAACAAACCTCCCCTGCAGAGAGTCAATATTGATATCGACTCCAAACAGTGTCTATTGCATGGTGGTGTACAGCGCTAAAATATTAAGGCATGTCTTCATCATCTGAGCTGGGCCATTCAAACAACCAGCAGACCCTAAAACAACACAGTATGTGTGAAAAAGTGGAGACTGGCACAGCTAAGATCAGTGAGCCTCAAAAGTCAAATAGAAAGACGTATCTGTGCATCTTGTAAATGCACGTGATGCTTCAGGAAAAATAACTGAACTCTAATGAATGTAAGCCAAACCTTTACAGTATGAGTCAGGAGTGTGGGAAAGCTATTCATGATCTGGATGCAACCTCTTTCTCTCATTGACATCATCAACCTTCAAGTTACTGCATCACCCAGCATGCCTTTCACACAAGTCCAAAACCTTCTCCTTTCCAGTTTTAAGTGCAGGAAAGGGAAACAATAACACCAACGTAACAAAAGGCAAGAAGCCTTTCCAGCTGAGAGATAAAGAGATGAGTGAGTAAGCTGTTAGAGGGAACACTGACACTTTTAGCTATTAATTTCAGTCATACAAAATGCATCATTATATTCAAGCAGATCTAGCCCAGGGTGACAGTTTAATTCAATTAACTCTTATCTCTGCAGTAAATGATTTTTTCTTTCTCAGGGAAACGCCCTGAAATGTCTCTGCACTTCCCTAGATGGGAAAAAAAAACTGCCTTCAGGGGAATAATAGTGTAGAGTATCCACATTTGCATAAATTTCCCCTTAATTAAGACATTAAATGTGATCTTCTGCTACAGACACCCATACAGACACAGAAGCAGTGCACGCAGATTCAAATTCTTCCTTGAATGTGGGGCTGTAACATGATTAAAGTCTGCCTGAAGACATCCATTCACGGTGTGATTTCACACTCATTGTTTTTGCAGACAAAACGGATTAACCGGCACTGAGGCAGGCTCCTCTCTGTCACATTCACAGCAGAGTTCTGAGCCGAGAATCGAACAGCCTGGAATGACACATCCACAGACATAATGGATATTAAATCCTTTTGAAAGGAAATCACACCCAAACCTACACTTCAACTCTTAGATGTCATCACCATACAAGTTATCTCTACATCTGGATTTATTTCAGAGAAACATATCCAATGTTGTGACACCTAACCTGAAAATATGATTCTTCTTTTTTCAACTGCTCCCTTTATGGGTCACCACAGTGGATCATCTGCCTCCATCTCACCCTATCCCTCACATCCTCCTCTGTCACACCAAGCCTCTGCATGTCCTCCTTCACTACATCCGTGAATCTTCACTGTGGTCTTTCTCATTTCCTCCTGCCTGGCAGCTCCATATTTAACATCCTGTATCCGATATATCCACTATCCCTCCTCTGCACATGTCCAAACCATCTCAGCCTTGTCCCGCTGTCACCAAACTGCTCAACCTGATCTGTCCCTCTGATAAACTCATTTCTAATCCTGTCCCACCTGGTCACTCCCAGTGAAAAACTCCACCCCCTGTCTTTTTGACCCAAAGACACAGTATTAGAATCATTTAAACACTATTTCAAAGAAAATAGTACAAAGGCATCATATTAATTTTTTAAAGAACTTGGGACAGGAGCATGTTTACTACTGTGTTGCATCTACTTTTCTTTTAACAGTACTCAGCAAGTATTTGGGAATTGAGCATTTTCCACATCTTGCTTGATAAAGGAGCTGTCAACATGTTTGGTGCCTCCCTCATTTGTTGTATTTTTGATTCACGATGCACCAGACCTTTTAGTCGGTGACAGATCTGGACTGCAGCGAGTCAGTTTAGCACCAGGACTCTTCTAAGAAAAAGCCATGCTGTTGTAACACATGCAGAATATGGTTTGGCATTGTCTTGCTGAAATGAGAAAGCTGTCCCTGAAAAAGACGGTGTCTGCACAGTGACATATGTTGCTCCAAAACAGGTATGGATTTGTCATCATTAATGGTGGCTCCACAGATGTGCAAACTGCCCATTCCACTGGCCATTCACTCCTGTACCCTCACACATTCTGGGTTTTGAACTGTGCTCTCATAATCAGCCAGAAGGTCCCTCAGCTCTTTAGCCCAGAGGACACGGCACCTGTGATTTCCAAAAAGAATTTCAAAATTTGATTGGTCACACCAAAGGACCTCAGTCCCTACCCAGAGGGCCGACCCACAGTCTGAGAGTCAGTGACCTAATTACTATTAATTTACTTGTGAATAATAGTATAACACTTTTTTTTTAAGCAGAACTGTTTCTCATGACAAGACATTATGATATTATGACTACACTTTACATTTTACACATCACAACTTGATTTTATAAATTCAGTCATTAATCGGAAAGTTATTTTTAAATCTGAAAATAATCGAAGTTTCGGTCTTACAGACAAAACAAAACCAGTATAATGATACTGGTACTATAGTCCCATTTAATCTGGGCTCATGATGCCAAGACATTATTTTTTTATTTCTCTACTGGCTCAAATATAGGATACTTTTGCAGTTTTTGCTTATTAAAGTTCAATCTTTTAATACCTCTCTGACCCCAATTTTTACTTTTTACAATTGATATTTTCACCACTCAGGCAAAATATGTCTTGAACAAGATCAAATGTAATGGTAGTATTTATTTCAATTTTTTATTAAAAAGACAATTTCTTCCTCAGGAACATCTGGGTATAATATTTTTAAACGCATACACGGGGTGAGGATACAGGTGAGTATAAATAATAGATTTCCCCTACATAAAATATCTGTGCCTAGCAAGAAGCACCACTAGGTGGGAGCAAATAGACTGATAATGGACTGGCTTCTAAATAAACCACTGCATGAGCTGGAAATTTGTGCTGAATGTACGCTTGTTTTTGGAAATCTGTGTATAAAAACAAACACTTTCATCTCAGTTGATTAATGAATTTAACACCAAGTGATGTTACAAAAAAAAAAAAAAAAAAAAAAAAAAACGCAT
>VUQI01002210.1:0-12541 GCA_015106735.1 Paratilapia polleni | reverse complement strand
TCTCTTCTTTTTTTTTTTTTCTTTTGCTTTTTTTTTTTTTTTTTTTTTATGCCTCTCGTGCTCATCATTATCCCCCCTGTCTGAATGGCATATGGCATCATGTGGGAGCCAACTTGAATAAAATTTTCATTCACCATACACTGCCATATACTGACACAGTCAGGATGTTGACTGAGATTGTCACTTTTGAGGAGGTTGACTGTCACAAGAAAGTGATACTGCAAGTCAGTAATGTAATGAAGCATCCACAAATATAGCAAAAAAAAAAACCCATCTGGATCATGTTTACAATTGTCACTTGTGAAAAAACGTGATGTGATGGAGCAAAATGGATATTTTTGAAATCAGCAACCCAAAGTTAGTAAAGAACAAGTGTTAGATTTCATACAGCAACAGGGCGGCGTTATACCATTGTCAGAAAATAAATGTGGATAAATTTGTTTTGGTTTTTTCAAGCAAAAATAAACATTGCAAACTAAATATGAGAATTTTCTTTATTTTAGTCTTCTGTCAACAATTAAAACATTGCAATTAATCTATTAAATGAATAAAGGTGCTAAATGCTGCCCTGCTATGTTAATATATGTTCTGCCTGTGGCCATTAGTCCAGTTTGTTTCAAAAGAAAAGCTGCATGCCAACACTTCATTAGATTAAATCGCAATAAAGAATCTCAGGTGTGAGTGCATGTGTATGTGCTTTCCTGTCATTTGCTGTCACCTCAGTGTGTGTGAGTCATGGAGGAGGTCTTATTTGTAGATCCCTATTTTGATGGATTTGTTCATGCATGTCTGAAGAAGGTCTGACACCGAAAGCTTTGCTCACATGATGAATATTGCACAGACTGAAGTGTGTTTATTCTATTCCTGTTAATATTTTATATAAACCGTATAAACAGTATAAAATGTTTCTTGACCTAAGTACCTCAAACAGTCTTGTGAGTGGTGACTTTGCATAAGGTTAGGGATGCTCCTGGCGACTAATTTACCAGTCATTTCAATTTACCAGGAAAAAAATTTGAATAGTCGGGTAGTCTAAAAGACAGAAAACACTCAGAAAACATTAAAAACTGAGAACGTGTTACTGGACAAAGTTAAATGTTGGCCATGCAGATGTTCTGTGTGTATTTTAGGACCTATGTGAAACTGTTAATCACATTCCTTGTTGGCCAAATCACGTTTTAAATGTTGCTGAAATGTGCGGCAACATTGCACACACAACATCAGATTACTTTGTACAGTTTGGCTAACCTTAGCCTTGGTTTCTTCCATGCTAGTGTCCACACCCCGGTGCAGAATGTGCTTACACCTGGCATAAAGCTTCTCACCGGTTTAAACCATCTTTTAACTTACTGTCATCTTGTGACCACATTTGGCTATTGTCTCTGAAAGAAGGCTTGACTCTGCTTACCTCCGATTCCACTGGAATCTGTAGCATCTCTCAATTTTTGTGGGTGTGGGTGTGTTTGTTTCCTATTAACAAGGGCTCTAGCTGGGCAAGCTGAGAGGCCTGAAGTTTTTTCAGTTTCTGTTGTTTCTGTTTTTCATCTCTACTTGTCTTTCTGTAAAAGTCGCTACACGCCACTGCATTGTACATAATTAAAGTATGAATAATACCTTTAACCAACTAGTATTTCTGGCACTGACTAGCAAGGGCAGCAACCTTTAAATGTCTAGTTGACTAGTGGCACACATTCCCACATCTGGAGCGTTCAAGAAACTTTCAAGACACTTTCTCACATGCAGGTAGCTTTTGTCTTCAATTTGTTATTTTTTCACCTTTTTACCCCCATTATTAAAAAGAAAAATGACAGTGTTCATGCCTGTACTGTTTAAGACTAATTTTATTTTGTAGCTGAATACTTTTTATTAAATGGCTCTACTTGTGCTCATATCATATCATACCTATGCTGGGAGAAGAGACAAATCTCTGGGCGTAAAAATCTGCCAAACCAAATATGCGGATCCATCCGCTGTGAATAAGGGAGCAGCTGAAAGAAGCTTTACTGTATCTGTGACAGATGTTCTAATGTAACCAGTCTCTAGCTTTCAGTCTTTTTTTTATGCAAAAAAGAGTTAACTCGACTTATGTCCATCAACTGAGCTGTTTTCATCATCACTTTAAGCATTAAATATTTGACTTAAGATTTCTGTACTATCATGCTATCCTAGCTCTGTTAGCCATGGTTCAATGAAAAACATTACCATGTAACATTAGAAGTGGAAATCTACAATAAAATCAAAGCCCCATGTTAAAAAGGGGGGAAAAATATTTCTGGGGTAGTTAATGATGCATAAACAGCTTTCCATTATCCTTACCACAGCAATTGCTCAATTCCGGTTTAAAAAAACCAAATAAACAAAAAAGGAGAAGTTTAAGGAGAAGTAGATTAACAAATTCATGATAGGAAATATTTTCACAATCTAAAAAAGACATATAATCGATTTGGGTGTAAATAACCCCAGTTGGTCACTTAAAGGTTAACTAGTCTTTCAAATAAAACACCAAATAGTCTCAGTTTTGAGCTTCTCTGATATAAGTGTTTGCTTTTTTATTTGAGACTGTCAGATTGGACTAGAATTTGCAGGTGAACTGTTTATGAAAAATAATTATTGGTTGCAGCCCTCATCCAATTGAACTTACCCTACATGTGTGAGAAACATTAAGTAAGCTGTAGATTATTGTTTGTGGTAGTGTGTCAGATATAACGGGATGCTCGAGATGGAACAGATAGAGCACCAGAGGTGGCTGAATGCACACTGCATTTTTCTCAGTGAAAAAGATCACACACACACACACACAAACTCATGTTTAGCTGTGAGATGTGTGAAGTAATTAAACTTTATTGGTAAGTAAGTTACCAACAATGAAATACTGTTTCCTAAATAGAGAGGTTTTTATTGAGATTATTTATAGCCATATTTGAAAGACTGAAAAGGCAATAAAGCAGGGTACACACATGGGAGAGGCATCCAGCAATAATGTGTGTGAAAGTGAGGTGACATCAAGCTGCCAGTGCTCTCACATCAGTTTCATTTTTCATGTCTTTTTTTTATTGTTTGGTTCTCTTTCTACCTCTGCCTCACAAATACTTGACCTTACCAGGTTTCATGCGTGGAACAGTTGAGACCTTTCTGTGTTTGGGATATGTTGATGGTTTCCACCAGTGTAATACAAACAGGTGGCCCACTGGGTCTAAGTTGTCCTTACTGATCCTCAGTACCAAACTGTTACGTTTACTAAAGCCCCAGTCACACAGGCCTAGAGACCAGTTGGTGACCCCCTGGCAACCACAGGTTGCTAGGGAAAAGTACGTATTCCCCGACTAGTTGGCAAGTGGTTGCTGGAGGTTGCTGGCATTTGCTAGCTGAAATTGGTTGCAAACAGTGCTGCAACTCATTCTCCATTACCGGTTCACATCACACTTTTTCAAATTTCGCTAAAGCTTGGTGAGTAGTAGGTGAGCCTTTGCAGACAAATCGCCATCTTCCGTGCAAGCTACGGGCAACTACGGCTAGAGACTAGCTAGTCTGTTAAGTTTACTAGTGACTAAAGCAATCACAAGGAGGCATTTGCTGCAACATCCTCTTGGCGACCAATTTCACATAGTCAGCAACTTTCAGCACTCACTTGCCAAACTGTTGGAGTACAGTAACCTCCTAGTCACTGGAAGTTGCCAGGGGGTCACTAAATGTTCTCTAGACCTGTGTGACTGAGGCCTAATGTATCTTATTAGCATACTTTTACTGTTACCTGCTTTAGTTTAAAAAATATTGCTTGAAAAACTCTAAAGAAGTTTTAAAAAAAAGAGAAAAAAGAACCATCCATTTTCTAACTGCTTATCAAATTCAGGGTTGTGGGGGGATGGAGCATGTCCCAGTTGATACAGATTGCAGGGCTAAGATAGAGAGACAGACCAACAATTCATGGTCACATTCACACCTATGGCCAATTAAAAATCACTAATTATAACCCATAATAAGGTATTGATGCAGTTTGTTAGTGGTGCAAAACCAGACAAATCAGTCACAAGATTTTATGATGATTAACACAGAATTTAACTGTAGGTCTTGGTTTATTTTTAGTGTGAATTCACAACTAGACTGCAACAGTCAGCAGAAATTAGCACTCAGAAGTGGTGCTTTATACTGCTCTGCTTCTTGTAAGGAAATGTTTTGGTAATAGAAAGTGACAAGAACATTTATGTGAAATGATGATGATTTTGATTGGGGTAATTTAAATAAAAAGAGATCAATGATGTTTTTTAAACCTGATTTTTTTTTCACAGACTGCTGCATTAGTTTTAGATTAATCCAATGTTTTGATATTCAGAACACAAAGACACAGATAAATTGCTGAAATGATCATTAACTCTGTCTGTGTATACAAGTGTGTATGAGTGTGTGCCCACTACGCTTTAGGGATAATCCACTCCTAATCACACCCTCACTGCCATATGTCAGTCATACAGCTTTTCACCATGGTAACAACTAGCTTACATTTCATGCAATCCTTAACACCTGATAGCCACGAGTACATCACCTCTGCTACCATATATTTAATGGTAATTTTCATTGCATTCACATTCATTGTGCAATTCACTCAGGCGTGAGGTCGCCCAATCAGAAGTCACTGCTGTCAGTCAAATTGAGGATTTTCAGAAAATGCCTTAAAGGATGTGACCTTTTGTCGGCTTTTAATATGACAGAAGCCATTGAAGCAAATTCTGTTAAACTTCCTCAACAGGGATTCAATACATACTCATTCACATTCATTCCAAAAACCTATGATGCCAACGCAGTGAACAGCGGGCGTAAACTGTGATGGCTCAATCCAAAGTGCTGACATGATCAGTGTCTCTAGCTCCTCCCACTAGAGCTTTGAAGAAATGCCTGCTAATTCACAGTTAGGAGCAGTAAGCAAAGAAAAATCAAAGTACACTTGTTCCATATTTAATATGAAAATTAGTAGATGGATATACCTGCCAGCTGAAACTGTTGTGAACCTCTATTGTGCACATTTGTCAGCGTAACGACATGATTGGATGATATTTTTCTTGTTTCGGCCATCTATTGGATCTTGAGTGGCAGAGCCAGGACAGCCGCTATCTTTGCTATCACAGAAATCTCCCATAAATTTCTATTAAGTATTCTTCGAGTGTCATATACCATTTGTCTCCTTTTCATTTGAATGATAATCCAAGGGTGGATTTTAATCATTCTAAATGGGATTACAATGGAGAAACATGCAAGCCAATTTGGCACAATGATTTGTTTTTGTTGTGGAGATCTGTTGCACAAAAAAGGCACTGGACACACAGGCAAGACTTGTTGAAAAGATCAATTCACTGTTGCTTTTATTCTTTTCATGGGCCATCAATATAAATGTAAGAGTGCAGACTGACAAACTGCACTGCACCCTTGAGTTTGAGTGGGTTGTGAGGTTGGAGACAGTGTTAAGTAGGTGTGAGAGGAAAATGGCAAGCCCTTAAATTAGTGGGACAGCATACAGATGAAGTCACCTTAAAAATATTTTAGGAATGGCACAGAGAGAAGGTTTTTTTGAATACTTCAGCCAGTTATGGTGGGTTATTGATATTCATCTTACCAAATTATACTTTTTTATGAGCTACATATTTCTAAACACTGCTATTTCTTGCCTCATTTAACTTCTTTCACCACATTTCACCCAGTAATCTCCTCTTTAAAGTTGGTTATTTATCCAGGCAGCAGACAGTTGACTCTACAACACAGCACTTTGCATATCTGATTATTTTATTGGTGTGTACTTCTGACTGTTCATTTTACAAGGTGCAAACCAGGCGTAACCAGGAAACCACTCTGACATCTCAATTGGGCTTTAAATGCAAAAAAAAGCACACAAACATACATGCGCACGCACAACATAGTGGTCCGTGTAAATATTTGTTCACCCTTTGTTGTCATTATCTCCATTTACACTAAGGGTTCTTTGATCAAGGCTGCTATTTTCCCAGGAGGAGGATGTTTGACCAGCGACACAGACGTACACAGCCACAGTTGATGACAATTGCACACACAGTTTATTGTACTATTTTCTGTGTGACACCTTTTCAGTGCTGTCTGTTTAATAGTGACAAATGACACCTGTCTGCAGGTTCTTAGCGATGTTAAAAACATTAAATAATGCCCACTTGAATCGGCTCTGCAGCTCCAACAACAGTTTGTAGTACTCCAATAAATGTGTCCAGTGGAGTAGAGCGTGTGGCCACATCGTTTGGTTGAAGTGTGTACTCCTTTTTACTGGCACATCACCAGTACAGTTGGTGCGTTTGTGTCTGCTTCCAAGGTTACAATCAAAACAGCCTTTCATAATAAAAATCTGCTCACAGTGAAAGTCCTATTCAGGGCCTGCTGCTTTGACACACTTGTGTGCCGGTGTGAGCGATGCTGGTTTTGTGGAGGCTTTAGTGGAATGAAGCACTTGATCATCTGTGAATTATAAATACAAAATGAGCTGCTATAATATCAGAGTGTATGATGTCACCACTTAGCACTTACAATAATGCAGTGAAACTGGATCATTTTAGGTTAAAAATAGTAACTTGTGTATACCTGACTTCGTAATTGGCTAAAATTAGAGAAACTTTGTGCAACCTTTTGTCCAGGTTAAAGTCTCTTAATCACTTTTTATCCAGCAGCACAATTAATTTAAATTGTGGCAACAGCTTGCAATAGTTCAGCAATATTTGTGAATTTAAATATACATGAACAATAATGATTTCAGTCACTGGCAAGTGGCCATGACATACTGTGCATGTAAGCAGAATAAGCCATTGTAACTTACGCAGCTACTGCAAAAACACACTTTGGGAAATGTGATAACAGCACAGTTAACTCACTGTTTACACAACACATTCTAAGCTTGTACTGTGCGCAGTTGAGCTCATATGCTTTCTGATCCTGTGTGTTAAGGCTGATCTTTCCACGTGCAACAAACGATACTCCATCCATCCATCGATGTTCTTAACCACTTATCCAATTCAGTGGGGGCCGCAGCCTATCCCAGGTGTCACAGGGTGAGAGGCGGGGTACACCGTCCAAAAGGTGCCAGTCTATCACAGGGTTAACACAGAGAGACAGACAACTATTCATGCTCACATTCACACCTATGGCCAATTTAGAATCACCAATTAACCTAACATGCAGGAAACCAGAGTAAACCCACATAGGCACAGGGAGAACATGCAAACTCCAAACCGAAAAGCCCCAGCCAGCCTGTAGATTTGAACCCAGGACCTTCTTGCTGTGAAGCGACAGTTAATCATTGCACACCGTGCCGTTCACCCTCCACAAATTCCAGTTTGCTTAATAGCAATGTTACCAATTCAATTTTTATGAAGATTAATACACAGAGACTGTATAACTTAGTATATCATATATCACACAATGAACTGTCAAAGTACAGTGAAAGTATTTTGAGAAATGTATGTTCATTACAAAAAATTTCAGGTTAACATAAGTTAGTAATCGCTTAACAATAAGCTTTGAGTTGCCCAAACAACAAATGGTATTAACATCATATTAAAACAGAGGCATGACAGAAAACAGGGAAGCTTCTAGCTAAAATGGTGAAATATATTTACAAAAGAGGGGGAATTGGAAATAAGAGCTGTTTTTAATGCATAGCTAAAGGTTTTGGTTAAAAAATGAAGGAATTAGTTCCATAATTAGCCCTTAAGTTGTTTGGAAATTGTGTTATCTGTTATTACAAAATGATTTCTACCATAAAACTAACAAACCTTTTAACAAAGTAACAACCTGCTAGTAGCTTTGTCATCATTATTCAAATATAGCACATTGTTAGTAGATGTAATCATGTGTTTATTTGTAAATATTGAGCAGTAATCATCATGCAATTTGTTTAAAAATATAGTTCACAGCATCATGTGTTTCTGGCTACAGTAAGAGGTCAGTATTCAGTTCTTTGCTTACAGCACTTAATTAGCTTTTTGCTTTAGTTTAAAAAAACCCCAAACTAAATTATGAGCTCCTTGTGTAAGTAGTGCTTTCACATTTTCTTAACCTCATGAACTGTGTTAGTTATCACAGTCTGTAGAGTTGTTTGTTTAAAATAGCAGGGATGTGTTCACAGCTCACACAGCGTTAATGCTGTTATGGGTTCAAATGTTCTTAGCAGTCATGATAAATCTAACTTGCCTTTTAATCTTGAGTTGTATTTGCTTAGCTACAGCACAGTGTAGTTGAGATAACAGGAAGAAAAAAGTAAGACTTGTAGCAATATCAGAAACTACTGTTTGTATTTAGATGTGTCACTGTTTTTTTTGGGGGGGGTGGTGTGACTTCACTTTTTTCACTTCCAGTACTGAAAGGATTGCCAAGACTTTTACATGCTAGCTTTCTGCTCTGATCCATTATTCTAAAAGACCAGTAATATTAAGAACATTAGTTTGGGGTCACTGGACAAAAATGATGAGATGATGATGCAGCACTAATGATGGGATTTTCTCAGTTCGAGTAATATGGAAGTGAAGGTTAAAAAGGGATTCTGCACGATACTAGAAAACCTTTATATAACAAACACTTAACTGGTCGACATTCAAGGTGGATGACTTTGATGATCCTCATCCATCATCATCTACAGATGTACTTTTACAGCTTAACATGCTAACAACCATGCAACTCATGGAGAACTTTGCCATTGCGGGTTTTTGTCAGACAGGTGCTGCAAGATGTGGTTACATTTTTGAAAGGGTGTGTTTTAACCCAGTGCATGATCTTTTCCCAAATCTAACCAAACTGCAGCTAAACAATGAAAATAATATATAAAGGAAAGTGATCTGGTAGAATGGGCTGAAGGCAAACTTTCCACACTAGCCAGACAGCAGGGATAGTCATGAGGGCTTCATATGAAAAAGTCAGTTTTGTTTTCTGCATTGGTGGCAGTCTTAAGACACCAACATTTGGAGAACGTTCAGTGGCTGGGACTGGTCTTAGAAATAATCAGGTTCTAAAATATTTCAAAACTATAAGCCTATGCACATGAAAAAATAAAGACAAGAGTGGACTTCAACTCCCCTAGTGCCATTAATATCCAGTAAACGTTGATTCACAAAGTTTGTTGACTTGGTTCAGTCTGTGGGAATGGATTAATAAAACCTGAGCATGGAATGGTGAGCACTTGGATTAGTAAAGCAGAATATGAGCTGCAACAAAATTAAATTGTAAAGTTAGTTGTAGGCACTGTAACAATTGGATTATGCACACAATTGCATAAAATCCAAATGCTTTTATTGGAGGGCCGATATCACCCAATAATAGCTATTTGCCGAGCTATCGGTATTGGCATTTGTAAAGGCCGATAAGTGAAAATTTTTTAAAAAGTAAACCCTTCAACCATGTTATGAGTGGTGACATTGCATAGTTTGTCTAACGAGGCCACTTTGCAACTTCCCTCTTGGCAACACACGTGTTTGGAACGTGGCAAACACAACAACCGGCTGATCTGAGCAGAGTCAGCAGAGCGTAGACGAGTAAATAAATAACTACACATAACAAACATTAGGGAAATATGTTTATGTTTTGTTTGTCTGAAAGAACATCTACCAATATACTGGAATATCAGATTTTTAAATCACCAAGTATCGGTGTGGGTATCGGTTTTAAAAAATCCTACATCTTTTGGGCTCTACTACATATCATTAATACTTCATCCATAAACACCTTTCTGATGTCAGAATTTAGAAGACTGCAACCCACAATATCACATGTATGATCACTTAAAGCACTTAAAGCCTGCTGTGTGATGATAAAAAGTTTAAACTTTTTCTCAAGACTCACACAATTATTATGTACAAACAGAACATGTGCACCATTGTTCTCATCAGACCAACACACACTGTACAAGGATTTGTATATCTGTGTATAGGTGGTGAGTCAGCAGTTGAGATGCTGATGTATGCTGTCACATGTTAGTTTCCTTTGTGTTTATGTGTGATTTGAAATGGAGTGTTGGTGATGTTGTACGACTGATGAAGGTTACAGTTCAGACAAAGGCATAGGGGAGCAGAAAGACATGGGCAAAATGGGGGGGAAAAAAATGTGGCCTCACATCTTTCTGCATTACTAGCAGTGTCCAAGAAACAATGCAGTATCTGTTTTAAACTGGACAGAAAATATATCTTTATTAGGATTATAAATTTATGATACGTCTAAAGATATGGCTTGTATCTAGGGCTGTTTTATTGAATAATTAGTTGAATATTAGTCTTTTAAATAAAATAAAAAAACAGAGTTGCATTGGGTGTTATGTGTAGATGCTCTTAATTGGTCAACAGAAAATTTTTTAACAGAAACTTATCTGCAAATATTTTTGATGCATAATTTTGAGTCCAGTCTGTGTGAGGTTGCCAAGTCATTGGCATTGTCTGTTGTGTCTTCTGCATAATGAATAAGCCAAAAATATTATCAGCACAATTAGATAAACTAGACCAATCAGAAGTCTTGGACTAGCCCGTTAGAAGGGAAGTTGGATGGTAACAAATTTTCAGGGCAGACGCTGATACAAAAAATCTCCAAAACAGAACCTAGAATAGCCTGATTTGCAATTATTTCTCTTTCCTCTCAGAAAGATCCTTGGGATCCCAAAAGATATTGATCAGGTCACATCCTTTCTAAAATAACATACTTTTGACAAGCTAGGAGAGAACAAATCTGCATAAAAACTGTGATTACAGTTGTTTAAATTTTGTTAACATCCTGTGGCAGGTGGGTGCTGATCCATTTAATAGCCTCTTTTTTTTTTTTTTTAAGAATGTAAGCTTTCAGATTTATATTATAGAAAATAATCTGCTTTGTTTTTGGTGACTTTTCTTTAAGGAAATGCCAGCTTCTGGCAGCTACAAACAAATGAAATAGCCAGTCAAACTGCAGGATGGCAACAGGCCATCAGATTTGTGGCATCCACTTTCATCGCCTAAGCCTTAGGCATACATATTGTTGTTTTCCCACACTCAAGACACTTGACATTAAGACAAATGCTATCCCTTTCTACATGGCGGCCTCTGGAGCAAAAGCGCTAAAACACCATTTTTAAACTTTCCTATCCAGCTACTGACCTTTGAAATTGTAGAATAAAGCTAAATGTCATGAATTAAAGCAGCATTATATTAACTTAGATTATACATACCATTAAAAGCACACTGTTCTGACCCCCATGACCCATCACTTTTACACATGCATTTCTTTGACAGGAGTACTTTTACCTTCAAATTAGTGGACTCACTATGCTTTTGCACACCACTTTTCAATGTTAGTCGCTTTTTTCCTCCTAAAAACAGCTACATGTTGAATAGCATGCCCTAATCATCAAGTTACAGACTCCTGGGCACAAACGTTTCATAGGCTGTAGCCAACTTGATTGGATGGTCATGCTTTTTTTTCTTTAATTATTTCAATACAGATTACAGTATACATGCAGAATAGTTGTAAGTCTCCCTCTCACAGTGGCGGATGAGTGTTGAAGCAATGTTAACACCAAGCAAAGTGCTGGGAACTTTTCTCGTGCTCATGCGCACATTCGGGATATGTCCGGTGAGAAAAGGAATGAACAAGTACATTTTTCAATTGTTGGGGGGGGCATTGAGGCAAAGCGAAAACATTCTCTGTGGAGCATGAATTTCATATATTCTCATAAAGCTTCATCAGTATTGGGGAGATCTGTAGAGCTTGGGAAAAACCTCTAGCCTAGGCAGTGTAGGGGAGAGAGGAGCTACTGTATTCATCCAATGAGATAAGTTTGTATACACCCATGTTTTTGGTTATATGGTGTCAAGAACTAAATTTTAAAAGAAAAACAAAAAAAAAAAATTATGCTTGGGTAGGCCCCCAACTATGCATATCCAGTGCCCATTGGATAATGCAGCCCATTTCAGTGGAAATAAGAATGCAGATCCCTGATATCCTCCATGCACATAAAGCTAAGAGGATGAATTATTCCACCTGGTTGCAAATGTTTAGATAAAACTGCTTCCTCCCCATTTTTATCTAACATACACTATATTGCCAAAAGTATTCACTCACCCATCCAAATCATTGAATTCAGGTGTTCCAATCACTTCCATGGCCACAGGTGTATAAAATCAAGCACCTAGGCATGCAGACTGCTTCTACAAACATTTGTGAAAGAATGGGTCGCTCTCAGGAGCTCAGTGAATTCCAGCATGGTACCGTGATAGGATGCCACCTGTGCAGTAAGTCCAGTTGTGAAATTTCCTCGCTGCTAAATATTCCACAGTCAACTGTTAGTGGTATTATAACAAAGTGGAAGCGATTGGGAGCGACAGCAACTCAGCCACGAAGTGGGAGGCCATGTAAAATCATGGAGCGGGGTCAGCGGATGCAGAGGTGCATAGTGCGCAGAGGTCGCCAGCTTTCTGCAGAGTCAATAGCTGCAGACCTCCAAACTTCATGTGGCCTTCAGATTAGCTGAAGAATAGCTCATAGAGAGCTTCATGGAAGGGGTTTCCATGGCCGAGCAGCTGCA
>VUQI01002208.1:0-11776 GCA_015106735.1 Paratilapia polleni | reverse complement strand
CCTGAAAACTTTGAAGTAAAAAAAAAAAAAAAAAAAATAGGTGGAGATGAAAAATACTTTGAATTCAGACGAGGAAGAGGAAAAGGGACAGGCAGGAACAGATAAGACAAACATGTTACTTTATATCGGTGCAGGCATGGAAAGAGTGCTATTTAAAATGGTCACTGAGCTGCTTTATTTATATCCTAGAGGATGAGAATGTGTATGTAAGCGGGGGGAACAGGTTGATGTATGCCTCTGCTGAGAGAGAGGAGACACAGCTGGACCCTCCACCCTGCTCAACAATTTCAATATCCCTGAGATGACAAACACAATACACAATAAATATTAAAAATGAGCTGCCAGTCTGCAGCTAATCTAAGAGAACCAAAGAAACAAGAGTAACAAAAATACTCGTATTCTTAAGACGGCCACAGCAAGCCACAAGAATTAGTAAGTAATAATAAAGTCTTTAACCAGGGAAAATGTATTTTTTTACAGCAATATTGTTAATGATATATAATTAATTATCTGTACTAAATGTCCGTGAAAATGTATTTAGGGACAAGCTACTTCATAACATTAATGTAAAATTTATAATTATTTATAGTATTAAACGTGACGTTATTAGTAACACCACTGTGCTGGTTCTGTTTTTCCACAGTTCTTTTAGATGTGTTATTCAAGCCCCATAAACTTGATGTTAAATCCAGCAAACACAAAAACACTCAGGAGAACTTTCTAGAGTAAGCTAAATCATTTAGAAAAACAGGTAAATATTAATTTTTTAAAGGGTTAAATCCTCCTCATTAGCTTGTAAGTTTGTCCACGATACCACTATGCAACCAAAGATTTGAAAGGAATAGATACCAAAGTCCTTCTAGCAAGTCTCGCAACTTGTCATCCAAGTTGAAACACCTCCTGGCACTTATTATTCTAAATAAACTTTAATTTCTCTGGGATGTAAAAACTGCATGTATCACCAGTCAAATCGTATAAAAATCACTTCAAAAGTTTGCTATGTTTGCCCCAAAATAAAGTATTTAAAAGCTTTTCCCCCCTTGTCTTTCTTCTATAATGTCTCTGTTGATAATCATGAAATATTGAAAAATTATGTTACAGCATATCAACTCTAATCTCAGACATTCCTCATGTGTCCTAAGCACAGGCATCCCAGACACTGTCTTAAAAAAATTTAAAAACTCACACTTATCCCCCTAAATTACTTCACTAGCAACCTCCAAATTCCACTCAACCACTCTGTTCAAAAGGAGACTGTTGGTTAACAAAAATGATGAATACAGTAGCCATGCAACTAATACTACCCTTGTAAAGTTTATAAAGCTCAGACTACAACCAGAAAACATAGCCTTCTTTGCAGATTGTAACTTAATCTGTCAGAAACTGGTAAAAGAGTCGTGCACAAGACTACTTTAATTTCTCTCAGGAAGAAATTGAAACTTGAACTCCATCTAAAATGTGCTATCCTGCAAAATATGATATCGCTATTATCAAAAATTCAGAAAGATGGATGGGTGTTCATGTAGGAGAATGTTTTTACAGTATCATGAAGTCCAAACACAAGGAGAACATCGCATTCAGTTCTATTTCTCTATCAGATCCTGACATGGGAAAAAAAATGAAAGAAGACACTGACTTCTAGTTAAACCTGTGTTATTACCAGGCCTTTTAATGTAAAACATCTTATCACTCAAGCTGATAAAGAGGGATGGATGGAAGTTAGTGCAGGCTAAGTGTCCAACTGGCAGAGCATAAAGGCAGATATAAAAAGACAACTCGAAGAGCAGTGTGCGTGTTTTTGAAACAGAGATGCACTTCCTGTTCAAATATACAAAAAGTGGAGTTCAAGTGCGCATATACTAAAACTGAACGTTGAATTAGAGACATTTTTCAAGTTCAACATCTTATGAACTCTCCTATAGAGAGAAACTTTCCAAAAGTTTCTAAAAGTAGAATGGAAGACAGAGCCTTCAGCTGTCAGGCTCCTCTCCTTTGGAACCAGCTCCCAGTCTACAATCAGGAGACAGATCCTCTCTACTTTTAAGATTAGGGTTAAAACTTTCCTTGTTATAAAGATTATAGTTAGGGCTGGATTGGGTGAGCCTGAACTATCCCTTAGTTAGGCTCAGGCTGCTGGGGGACTTCCCATGATGCACTACATGTCTTTTCTTCTTCACTCTGACTACAGCATTCTTCCATAGTTTTTGTCCTTGGTCTCTCTATGCTAATTGTTTCTCTTCTCTTTCCCCTCACTCCTCCTCCCAGTTGTGGTAGATGGCTGCCCCTGACTAAGCCTGTTTCTGCTGGAGGTTTCTTCCTGTTAAAAGGGAGTTCTTCCTCCTCACCATCACCAAGTACTTGCACATAGGGGATCACCTGATCACTGGGGTTCTCTCTAATATTTTACAGTCTTAACCTTATAACATAAGGCATCTCGAGACAACTGGTGCTATATAAATAAAACAACTGAATCAGACTTTTTTTTTTACTTTATTTCTTCATCTACACTGTACATGTATCAGTAAGTCAGTAAACAGAGCGAGCTGTAGCTTCCCATTATGTATAGTAACTTGTAAATATAAATTGCACATATTCAGTCTTCTTCTTAACAGTGTGTGAAAAATAATTTCTAGAAAGAATATCTGTGCTTTTCAGCAAGAACAACACAATGACCTTATTATACTGTGTGCTTTGATGTGTCTGTTTTAGCACCAGCAAACAAGCTGTCGGCAGTCAGCAGCTGGTGGTGTTTGGTAAACACAAGCCTCAATGACTTTGCTGTCTGCTCGTCAGTGACACCCAGGCCCCAGAGAGGACTTGCACCGGTTATTTTCCAGGGCACTCAACAGCACAACTCCAGTCAAAAGCCTAGAAAGAGCATCTCTAAAGAGCATGCCTGCTTCTCAAAGCAGATGATCCAGAAGCAGATTCGCAGAGAGTATGTCGCTTCTGTGGAGGAAAAACTCAAGCAGCACCCTCTGGCTATGTACCCACACTATAAGGATCACCTGACCCCTGAGGTAAGCTCTTCTGTGCCAGAATGACTTATAACTTCAGAGTGGGGAGATAAATGAAGTCTGAATGAAGGCAAATACATTTATTACACTGTGTTAAAACATATTTACACTGCTTTATCTTTCTTCTCTAGTTATTTAATCGGGTGGTGGCTGTTTTGGACTCAGATATGTGCGTAAACAATGCCTCTGCACTTTCTGCACCTTCAGGAGACCACACAGAGGAGGAGGAAGATGAGGAAAACTGTAGAGAGCCAAGCAAGGGAGAAGTGGTCAGACCAAAACAGGAAACAACCAAACCTAAAATGTAAGTACAGAGGCAATTTCAAAGTAACAAATAATCAATTCAATTAGAAATACCTGGCAGTGTTAGTAAGGACCAACATCAATTCTCTGCATTTTACAGCACCCACAATGTCCAAAATCCAACTCCAAGAACCCCTTCTATACTACAAGTAAATGTAAAGGGTATCAAGAGGGACCAAGCGATCTCAGCGAAACAACCGAGCGCAATTAAGGACACAAAAGCAGCCGCCAAAGTTTTCAGGAAATAGTCTGTCTCCCTAGTATGAACAAGTTTGATAAGAGGAACTGAAACAATAACATAAACATTACTGTTTGCCAGAAGTTACAAAAGAACCAATATAGTGTTTATAATGATCTGAGAGCCTTACGAGTCGTTCTGATGGTGCTTTTGCTTCAAGGCTGTTTGCCACCAACTTTCCCCATCCAAGCGCACAACAGTGTCTCAGGTCATGAATAAAATCCCAAAAAGGAAGGCCATTTACATTTCCAAAGCAGGTGCAAAAAGAGTAAAGCTCACAAATATAAGTGAAATATAATTTCTGATATCTGTCAAGTAGAAAAACCTGTTACTTGCAAAAATAAACAAATTTGAGAGTCAGGCAACATGTCCAAGTAGAAAAACTTTAAAATGCAAACAAGAGATAAAATGGGGACTTGGACCTACCACAAAATCTCAAGAAAACCATTTTCCTTTCCTGTCTATCTAACATAACAAAAAGCTGGTTTTAAGACAACTAACACAAACCACCGAGAGGGAAGACGACAGAAAATATTTGGATTTAATGACCTGTGCGTGGTGGATCCACATCATTTGTATACAGAAAAAGCTCCAGAGGATAAGCAATTTCTAAAGAATCTCCTCTTTTGAAGATGAAGATCAAGAATAGAGGTGTGTATATTTGTGTGAGCGTACAAAGGAAATATGGATAATTAAGTAGTTTGTAAACACAGGGCAGCAGAGGCTTCAGTGTTAAAAGGAGTGCCTAAAATTAGCCTGAACCACACTAGATGTACTGAACGGGCAGCATTTGTGCCAACCACTTCTCTGAATCACAGCTGTTGTCCTATTATAAATGTGGGCATGTATGATAAATCTACATTATGAATACATAATGTATTTTTTTCTTATTTCTGGCCTGGCATGAAATAATTGATCAAACTCTTCATGTTTTTGAAGCACTTTATTTTAAACAATAAATCATGAATCAGGATTTTTTGTTTTATTTCAAAACCTTCTGTTGTCAGACTTCATTCTTGTGACCCTTCAAAAATTAGCTTTCAGTAAGACAAAATATGAATAATAAATAAATAAATAAACAAAAGGTATGATATTACATCGATTATGATCAATGAGAAACACAATTGTATATTAACTATTATTTCTATGAGATGTTAAGGGACATGTATAACAGCCTTTAATGCTGCACTGGACTTCAGCTGCTTATTACATTCACACTTCAGACACTCAGAATTAGTCAAACTGTCCATTTTATCTATTATTGATTAGCTTGAAATAGATGACTTTTGTTGTGGATGTTATTCAGCTTTTCCTTCAAGAGTTCAAAGACTCTGAAATGGCTGTCTTAGCCTTTGCAGCAGAAGAATAAACCACAAATTTATTAACATCATGATTTCCATGTAGAGTGAGCCATACTTAGAAGTTGTTTTTACCACAAACATGTAACTGTTTACTTGAATGACCTTCAGTTGTGCTCAGGCACAATCTGTTGCAACACTACATTTGGGATTTGTTGCCATTTGATAAACTGTGTATGTGTATCATCAGCAACTTTAATAGCTTACTGATACAAGAAAAGAACTTCAGGAACGTGGTGCTGTGTCCCTGTTAGCTGTTTGGGTTAGAAGTCAGGAGAGAGTGGACTGGTGACCTGCGACCCAGTGAGAGTAGTGGTAGTGAGGAAGTACACCTTGCTGCAGTCTCTGGATTCAATATAAGATGGCCTAGAAAAATCAGAGTGTGCGTTACAGATTTAAATCAGATTTTGTTTTATTAAGCTGGTCTGTCTTGTATTATCTAGGGCTACAATTATTAATTATTTTCTTTACTTTTTTTTGGTTCAGTAAATTTGTAAAAAATAAATAAATGTCCATCAAAGCTGTTTTATAAGTCTTCAAATTGCATATTTAACCCAAACAACACGGACCAAGAGGAGCATGAAACTCATTTTTGAGAAGCTGAAATTGAAGAACAGCTCCCCATAATATTAACATCTAATCAATATAGCGCTAAAATTATGCTTAGATAATAACATATATGAAAAACAAATAGTTGTGAAACTCACTCTGACTGAAGGACTTGATTATTTTTCCATTCACCTCAGCTGTCTTCAGGAAATGTGGCTTGCTGTACACACTGTGTGCGCAAAGATACATTGCATCACTTTACTCGTCCTGTTGCACTTGGCTGGGCTTTGCATGTTACATGGGGGGTAAAAAGTGACGTGGCTAATGGTGTGATCGTCTCATGGCCTCAAGGCACATCAAACTCAAAATATTTAGAAAAATGAAAACAAAGGGCATTTTCCCCACCTGCTGCAGGTCTTTCTCCTCAGTTTGGTGCCAGAGTTTACTTCTTCAGAATTGTCACTTCTGCTACACATACAAGGGAAATATCACAATATGGATCATGTGAGGTATAGCACAAGAACATATGAAATTACATGATACAACAGCAGAAATTTAGGTGTTAACAGGTTCCTGAACTGTACAAGGCCAAGAGCATGTCCATTTTTAAAATTAAGATATTATAACAGAAGTGTTGAAACACAGTGTGGTCAATGGAACCACTCATGTATTGATCTCTCCTCCACCTCCTTCATTCCAGTGACTTCCTTCTCACTTAGTAGCGTCACATGATTTTCAGATGCGACCTAAGCTGGCCTAAGAATGAAGATAATGCCTGTAGTGTGTGTGGGAACAGAGCCAGACGTACAATGCGGATCTGTGCACTCTCTCTGGTGCAGACCTCCTCCTGTGGAAGCCGCTGCCAGCAGTGCAGTTATCGGTGTGTGGTCCAGGGCTCCCCGAAATCACTCCTCGCAGCTCTTTGACGAGAGATCTGAGCTCACAGGCGGGGCTCTCCAGCTGCCTCCCTGACTTCAGTAGCCCAAAAGAGAACGACAACGTAAATGAAGTGATATTAAAATATTTAGTCTGATTTATTTAAACTTTAACAGAGAAATCAGAATGTATATATATATAGGACAATCTTTAAAAATATATATATTTCTGTGACTATTAACAACAGTTTTTTATCTAGACTGAATCAATAAAAACACATAAAACAGTTCGAGCAGTCCAACACAAACAGTATTTCACTGCTGTGTTGAAATTATTTACAGTCTGTTTTCTCTCCCACCTCCAGGAATGCAATTCAAAGGGCAAGCAGATGTACTGAGCTTGTGTCTGTGCAGCCAAATAAAATGATTCACACATGTACTCGAAGGACTGGAAGCAGAAGGGATGGGCAAGATATAGGGAGTTTCTGACTGTACCTTGATCTGGGCGTTGGAGGCGTGCTGGGAGGAAGGTGGAGCAGTGTGTGCAGATGGGATCAGGGAGTCCAGATCATTTGGAAATACTTTCAGAGCTGTCCACAGATTTTGACCTTGGAGCTCCTACAGAAAACATAAACCTGGTTATGTCACAGGATATACTGAAGGGTGTGCAATATTGGAAAATGATAGTCTAGCCTAAATCACATCTGAGAAGCTTAGCATAGGGCACCTAAATTGTGTTTTTAGATACACAGAGATGGGGTACGTCATATTCCTGCTTATAAAAAGGCTCTGTTCTACTGCTAAGTAGAAAAGCCCTACCTTCAAGTCGAGGACATGTTGGAGTTTCAGACGGAAATATTCCTGCTCCTGCAGCTGGATAAAATCCTGACAGTTTGCAAAGCTCTCCGACATCTTCAGGAATACAAAAGAAAACACAGCTGCACTGATAGCTGATAAGGTTCCCTTTTTACCTGAATCTCTAAACTTAAATATTTAATTCCCAAGGAAGATAATGACTGGGAAATCGGAAAAACTGACGCTGGCAACTGTGGAATAATAGCAAACCTCTTCACATTTATTTTATTTAAAAAGGAAAATGCACATTAAATAACAGGAGCATCTGTGCCCATCATGTCCATGTGCCAGATTAAGCCTTACAGGCTCATTTTCATCTGCAGTCCCTCGCAGGTTCATGACATTTACAGACCAAAGACACAAAAGCATGCGTGCATAGTTAAGACCCAGAAGCATATGCAGTCCTGTGAAAAACTAAGTACACTCTTATTGTTTCCATATAAATTATGAGGATAAGTAACAGCCAGGTGCTGCTAATCAAAGTGACTTGATTAACTGATCATCAGCACATCTATAAAAGCACTTTGGCAGTTTGATGGTCTGGAGGATTCAGATGTGTGCTAACACAATGCCACAATCTTCCCAGGAGTGGACATCCCAGCAAATTCACTCCAAGGTCAGTCCATGCAATGCTCAGAGAAACTGCAAAAAACCCATGAGCTACAATTCTACAGGCCTCAGTTAGCATGTTAAATGTTACAGTTCATCACAATACAGTTAGAGAAACACTGAACAAGTATGGCTTGTTTGAAAAGGTTGCCAAGAGAAAGCCTCTTCTTTCTAAAAAAAGAACATGGCAGCATGGTTTTAGGTTTGCAAAGTTGCATCTGAACAAACCAAAAGACTTCTAGAACAATGTCCTTTGGACAGACAAGATCAAAGTGGAGATGTTTGGGCATAATACACAGTGCCACGTTTGGAGAAAACCAAACACAGCATATCAGCACAAACACCTCATACCAACTGTCAAGCACAGTGGTGGAGGGGTGATGATTTGTTTGGGTTTGTTTTATAGCCACAGGACCTGGGCACCTTGCAGTCATTGAATGCAGGCATGAACTCCTCTGTATATGTATTCTAGAGGCCATCTGTCTGACAGCTAAAGCTTGGCCCAAACTGGGTCATGCAACAGCACAATGATCCCAAGCACAGCAGCAAGTCTACAACAGAATGGTTGAAAAAGAATCAAGGTGTTGCAATGGCCCAGTCAAAGTTCGGACCATATTTAGTTTTAAAGGGTATTATATGTTTTTATTAAACAGTGTCAGCAAAAGAAGCAAGTGTGTACACATCCAGGCAAATTTTTAAGTGCCAGACCAAAAAAAACCAACAAACAAACAAACAAACAAACAAAAAAAAAAAAACTGTATGCTGTGATAAAAGGGGAAAGGTCTGCACACTATTTAGCTCCGAGTTAAAATTGATTCTTAAAAACATTAGGTATGTGGAATGTGTTCATAAAACAATTTACCACTGACTGCGACTGAGGGGAAAGCATATTTTAATACAAATCTTAATATTCATTTTTGGAAATTTTTTGCACACTGCTTATACTAAAAAATCTGCATATTTCAGACAGTCACCATCATATTCACACTTCTAGAAACTGCAGGTGTCAGAAATTGTGTAATAAATAAAATAAACTGCAAATGAATGCCACCTTGTGAAGGATTGCCTCCAGCTCACTGATCCGGTCCCTTAACTGTTGATCTTTGGAGCGAAGCACCTCAAGCTCATTCCCAAGTTGTTTCTTCTCCTCCCTGATGAAGGTGAGCTCCTGGAGCTGACGCTGGGTCTCCAGGTTCTGGTAGCACTTCTCCTGTACAAGGAGAGAACAAAGACATGGAGAAAATAATGATCTCAGTTCAGATGTATGTGCAGAATTAGAAAAAAATATGAAATCCGAAAACCTGAGTGTTGTTTATTTGGAGACTACCGATTAAAGACAGTTTGATTCCTATGTCATGAATGGCTAACTTGTCAAAATATAACATGCTTCTCACTTGATACAGCTTCTCCATTTTCTCCTCCAGATGTTGAATTCTGCCCTGCATGGCATCAACCTGCTCTCTCCTGGCAGTGATCTCCTTCTGCATGTCCAAAGCCACCCAGAGGCCTGAGGCAGAGTCACAGGGACAGAAAGATGGCAACATAAAATCAGAGCTCTTATTTTGGACATGTCAGATTACATCTCTCAGACTGAAATGGTATGGGAGGACACAAAGTAAATTTATTAAATTTCACTAATATTAACACTTTTTTTTGTTCTCAGGACTGCAAAATGTCTCTGTGATACTAAAGATCGCTAACATGAAAGTAATTCACTGTAATCTGTACACCTGATCAAGTTCAGATGAAAATCAGAGGCATTCCTTCAGGGTTTTATTTGTTCATGAAGACTTTTAATTAAGTCTCATTTTAAATTATAAACATTGATCAAACCGTGTCTGTCAGCCCCTTCGAGGGTCCTCAGGGTGCTCTGGATCTGGTGTAGCTCATCATGTGCATTCCTTATCTCCCTCTGAAGATTCAGCACCACACCCTCATGCTCCTTGTTCTTAAAGCTGTAAAGCCGTTGCAGCTCCTTGTGCTCCTCTGAAACCGTGCCCGGACAAACACGTGTGTCACGTCCAGGGAAAGAAATACACGTTAACACATAAGCAAACACATGCTACAACAGAGGGGCTTGGTTGACATAAAACATATAAACACGCCAAACATGGTTCTTTGCTTTCTTAACACAGCAGGACAAGAAGATAATTTGATTTGACTAAAAGCCATGAGAGCTGAACTTTTCCAGAAACAGCACCATGAGCTATAATTCCTGGTGAATGGCAGGCCTGACTTCGGCAGTATCCTGGTCAGAGGTATCAGATGACCCACAGGTGGATGCTTAACTTACAATATACAGGGTTTATGTGGTGTTATTTCAGGAAGCTTGGTATTTGATAAACAAGGTATTTTAAGTTTGAGTAAATTAAGCCCCACTTACAAAAACTTTTTAAAAATCAAAGTCCTAGTGATTTTTCTTTTGGTGGAAATCCAAGACCTCTTTTGCCGGTGCCATTTTTTATATGCATGGAAAACCCTAAATATAGTGAAAATTCACATTGTCGGAATACTATTGCTAATACTATGTGGCAGCCAACACATTACTATTTTATCCTTAATGCTGTTCTATGGGAAGTACAGTTGTGAGGGCAACGGGGCAAGGTCTCTCTTGTAAAAGAGATTTGATTTTAACGGGACTTCCTGGTAAAATTAAGAAAAATTTAAAAAATGAATAAATAACTATCCATCTCCCCACTCACTAACAGAACTGAGTCCAACCCAAACATGGCTGTCTCAAGTCAAGTCTTTACTGTTGCTGTGGCATGCCTCTCTGATAATGTCTGAGGTGCTACAGCTAAAACCTACAACCTTTTTTAAGATATTACATTACATATGATGTCAGTGTGAGACAAACTACATGCAACAGATAATAAGGGTGTAACAACTCTCCCAAAACCACACTTTGGTTCAGTACTCATTTTTTCTTTAAAGGAGATGAATAACAAATATTTCAAATCTTTGTTAACCACAGGCCAGATCACTTAATCATTACTGGATCAACAGTCAACAGAAGAAAAAAAACTCCCTTATTCTGATGTATTTATGGTTCATTCATCACATGAACAACATCTTTAAACATTTAAACTTTCATCATACTATCATGTTTTAACCAGTCATCAACAGCTCCTCCTAGGTACCTTAGTACAGAAAGATGAAACTGTGATATCATACTGTAAAAGTTTGCACAGCAATTTCAGTCTTGGTTTCAGAATTGTTGCAACCCTAATTGATGACACCGCCCTGCATCAAAAAGTAAGATTTCTGATGTTTTCCAGAAAATAGTTGATATTACCTAATTTGATTATGCTGAGTTCAAAAATACCAATAAAAGCATTCAGTCACGTACAGTTTTGTCACAAAGGTCAAATCCATTTTTTTCACATATGGTCCATTTGTCCTCATTGTATTTCAGCTTCTCCAACACAGTTTGCATATTTTCATAGGTTTCTTTTAACTGCACAGAATGACCAATTGGTACGGATGCAAAGTAATTGCCATTATGCAGTAGGACACATCTTAGGCTGCTTTTTGAGCTGTCAATGAACAGCCTCCACTCATCTGCATCGTACTCACAACCCACTGCACCCAAAAGACCTTCAACATCAACACAACAGACAAAGTCATCATCCATTTCAAAGAATGGACTAAGATCCTTCTCACGATGCCTATAAAAAGAAAATTTGGTTCCTGGAGCCAGGAGGTTTTTCTCACTGAGCCTAGACCCAAGCAACTCAGCCGCTTCCTTTGGCAGATCCAAATCTGACACTGAGTCATTTAACTCTGGCTGAGTGAATAACTGGGGGACAGATGAGCTACTAGAAGATGGATCTTCAAAGTCCTCGTCACTAGAATGTTGTGCATCTGGAGACAAAACATCATCAGACTCTTCTCTCTCATCAACTAACCCAGTAAAAATGGGAGGTGGTATTTCATCTGAATGTGATGCAGGTCTCATTGCTGATGGCAGGT